>VZRN01002589.1:55200-91551 GCA_013397935.1 Dasyornis broadbenti | reverse complement strand
GGGGAGATGATGGAGGGGGTTCGGGCGAGATGATGGAGGGGGTTCGGGGGAGATGATGGAGGGGTTGAGGCACGCTCTGGGGGGAGACATCCCCCGTGGCAGTCTCGCAGCACTGGGTGTAGCCCCAGGAGGGGTCAGGTAACAGTGGGGTACAGCTCCCGGGCGGGTCACATAGAGGTGGAGAGCAGCCCCCGAGGGGGTCACTCAGCACTGGGGTGCAGCCCCAGGAGGATCACTCGGCAGTGGGGAGCAGCATCCGGAGGGGTGTCACAGCACTGGGGTGCAACCCCCGGGGGCATCAAGCAGCCCTGGGGTGCAGCCCCAGGAGGATCACTCGGCACTGGAGTTTGCCCCGGGGTGGTCTCGCAGCCCCGGGGGCGCAGCGCTCCCGCCCGTCACCGCCGGAGGGCAGCAGAGCGCAGGCTTTGCCCGCCGGCCCCGTGTCCCCTCCCGGCGCGGGGTCCTGCAGCTTCGGGAACAGAGCGGGATCGCCCTGGAGACCACCCGTGCCGTGACCCCCGTGCAGTATCACACCAGAAGAACGCCCTGCACAGCTATCATGACCCCCCAAACCACATCATCCCACCAGGAGAGTGCCCTGCCAGTCTGGCATGTCCCCTCCAAGCTCCATCGTCCCACCAGAAGGAGGCCCTGCCAGGCTGGCAGCTTTCCTATTTTGTCCCGCATCCAGGACTTCCATCAAGCGTCCTTCCCATGCCAAACTCTGCTCTTCCCAGTCCTGGCACCGTAGCCCGGGCATCCTACTCGGGGTGCAGGCATGGGGTGCCCCTCAAGAGCTCCATCCCAAAGCGTAAGGGCCAGTCAGGGCCCTGCATTCGGGGACAGCTCCATGCCTGCGACGGAACCCTTCAGAAAGGCTTGGACACAGCAGCTTGTGACTATACCATAGAGGCACATATTTCTGGCTGATTTAAACAGGGCTGGGGTTTTTTCCCACTGATAAAAGCAGATCCTGTTTACAGTGGTTTCCTCCCAGTGACCTGCCTCCATACATTGCGATGGGGGCTGACCCCAGTGGTGAGCAGGGGCTCTCCCTCAGCTTCTTTCCACTGTACACAGGAAATATTTCCTTGGAGTGTGTTTATCCAGGATTTTTCAACTTTTTTTTCTTAAAAAAAAAAGTTTTTTTGAAGGGCAGTCCAAATGGACAGTGGGGCTGTCAGAGCATGGAGATCTGTGGATTCACTGGGTATGAGAGTGGACAGAAAATATCATAGCTTATTTATTCCTTTATTTTCCTTTATAACCATTGCAGGAAATGACATATGCTTGATTTTCCTTATTTCTTTCATGCACTTTTTTCTTCCTTAAGATTTCAACCAACTTCCTTGAGCTGGGTTTTTGGCCCTGCTGAGAACAAGAAAGCTGGAAAAACACAAGAAAATAGGAATGAATACTGCCCAAGGAAAATGTTAATAAGGATGGTTTTGCTTAAAATAACCCACCCAACAAACCCTTAACAGCTTTTTAAATGTGAAATAAAAAAAAAAGAAGAAGCCCAAATACCCAACACTTGAGGCCAAATTATTCATTTTCCTTATGTTTTGTTAAAAACATGTCAGCCACCAAAATGAAGGATCATTTCTTATTGGGATGCTAAACCCAGCATGGGAAGATATCATCCCATGGAATTCTGTAGCCCTATCTTTGCAGCAACACAGATTGCTGTGGAGATAAATATATCTCATCTAATCTATCCAGTGACACCCAGAGATAAAGAAAACATGTGCCTCTCTCCGAAGTGAAGGCTGGACTGAAGCTTCTCATGCACAGCGGGGTTTTAACCACGTAGGAAGAAAAGGGAGGTTAATTAGGACCAAGAATTTGCATCTGCCCTGATCCTGCCCTCCCTGGGTGAGCTCTTCTCATCTTCTGATGTCTCCAAAGACAACTTGTCCCTGTTGCTGAGAGGTTTGAGCTGGCATGGACTGCGGGGTTTGAGTGGGATGAAATGGGATGGGAGAGCTGAAGGGGCAGCTTTTAGTGGGGGTGAAACCCTGGGGGCTGCCATGTCTGCCGCGACCACACAGAAAAGCCTTGAGGTGGCACTGATGCCTTTGCCCTCCCCACCAGGGCAGGGAGAGGTCACGTCCTGTGCTGTCACTGATCTCAGCTAAAGCTCACCAGCAGCTCACTGCCATCCCCTCACATCCTTGCTTTCCATCTGTCTCCTTGTTTCTCTCTAAATCAGGGAAAATTAATGCCTAATTTAAACTAACGAGCAACAGGTTTATCCTGGTGCACTTAAACCCAAACAAAAGTGTTGGGGTAGGTCTGTGTGGAGGAACTTGAAGTGAACACACAGAGATCTGTAAGTGCCTGGGATCTTGCCAGTCAGGAGGTACAGCTCCTTCCCTCTTGGTGTCTTACATCCCTTTCCTCCCTCTTTTTTTCACCCTTTTGGGGCAGAGGTTATCCTGGGATTTAGGTAGTGCCACTTGGTGATGTGAGCAGGGCTCTTCAGGTGAGTGAAAAGGCACACGCACACACACACACCTGGTGAGCAGAGTTTGTCGCTCTGTAATTACATGTTACACCCGAGTCTCGGAAAGGCAATCTTTTGGTTCAAAACGCCAGAGCTTAAAGGATTTTGATCAACATTTGCATGCACTCCGGGGTTTATAACACGGAGAGTGGTGCCCTGGGTGGAAGCTGTCCCTGCCCATAGCAAAGAATAAATGATCTTTTGGGTCCTTCCAACCCAAACCATTCCATGATTCTGTGATTCTGCCCTTGCTCTGCAAAGGAAGATTAGCCATGGTGCATCTGCCTGCAGCATCTCCTGGATCCAGAGCTGGGAGAAAAGGATCCTGCTCACAGCCGATGCAGAACAGCGGCAAATTCATAATATTTAAGTGTTTGTAAGGGTGGGTTTGCCTTGCCTTGGGCAGGGCATCCAAAAATCCTCTGGGAAGGCAGCATCAGTCTTCACTGCTTGTCCCTCTGAGGTCGTGTCCAGCTCTGTCGGCTCCTGGGTCCAGCTGATCCCAGGTTGTCAAGCACATTAAAAATGGGCTAGAAGTGGTTGCAAGGGATGGTTCAAACCTGTCCTGCTGCACCTTTTGTTTCCAAATGTGGGGGCTCTGGAGAAATTGGAGATCGGGAGAATAATGAGGAGAGGTAATGGGCAAAGCCTGAATTGGACATGCAGAACATTAGAATTATGGGGAATTTTGATTTTAATTGTGAGTGAAGGGTGGACTTTGTGCTAATTGTTCACTTATGATGGTGTTGTGTTGTTATTCTCTTTCAACCTAAATGATTCTATGATGTTATTTTGACTTTGGTGTGGTGAATTCTTTTTGTTGATGTAAGTGAAGTTTTTGTGATGAATGCATGTTTTGTTGGTATTTTTGTATCCTTGCAATTTTATTTAAGTCTGGGAAAAATCAGGCTATGCTTTGAATATTTATGGCTTAATTAATGAAGTGGGAAGGAGAAGGAAATAGCTTTTGTTTACTGAATGATAAAGGTGGGGGAAAAGAAACTTTGAGCATCCTCTAATGATATCTACCTAAAAAAGCTCAGATATAGATTACAGATCCCTGTCCCTTTGCCTTCCTGCTCCCACAAACCATCATGATCACATCAATGCCATTACTGCATTTACCATTTTTTCCCCCAGTTTTCTCCTTTTCATGTGGATGTGGCTGCTCTGGGTGTGGTTTGTTTTTTAACCGTTTGCTCCCCTGCTGCAGTGCTGTGATCCCAGAGCACACATGGGAAGGACAATGGTGATCTGGTCCAAACCTCTTTCCTAAAAATGGATTTGTCTTTTCCAAATTCTCCCTTCATGGTGGCTTTCTCCTCCTTCAGTGGGCTCTTTGTCCTCTTGGTTAGAAGGCTTTTGATCTGGTCTAAACTTTCTTTGATTCTTGCCAGCTGATGCAGGGAGCAATTTATTACCTTCCTCTTGCAGGTTTTTAATTTCATTTTGGAGCAACTGAAAAAAAGAAAATGGAAAAAGAATGGTTTGAGTTGGAAGGAACATCGGAGACCATCTCTTTCCAACCCCTTGTCATGGGCAGGGACACCTTCCACTATCCCAGGTGGCTCCAAGCCCTGTCCAGCCTGGCCTTGGACACTTCCAGGGATCCAGGGGCAGCCACAGCTTCTCTGGGCACCCTGTGCCAGGGCCTCCCCACCCTCAGAGGGAGGAATTTCTTCCCAATATCCCATCTAACCCTGCCCTCTGGCAGTGGGAAGCCATTCCCCCTTGTCCTGTCGCTCCAAGCCCTTGTCCTAAGTCCCTCTCCAGCTCCCTTAGAGCGACTTTAGGTACCAGAAGGGGCTCTAAACCTCTCTGGGATGAACAATCCCAAATCTTGCAGCCTGTTTCTGTAGCAGGAAGGTGCTTTGGCTGAGCCTGGCTGCAATTTGCAGAGAACACTCTGAGGACCAGAAATTATTTTGGCTCCCTGGGTGCAAGAGCTGACCCAGCAAGTGGAGGAGGCTGAGGCAAACAGCCTCAAACTCCAAGCTCCTCCAAACTCCAGACAAAAAAGGGGGATAAAGTGAGGTGGCAAAGCACCTTCCAGGCCATCAGTGCCTATGGACACACAAGGAATGTGGGCGTTTAGGAGGTGCAGGTCTCCATCCCACATCTCAGCCACAGCCTGATCCAGTGGGCAGGAGCCAAGGAGAGAGGCTGGATTTTTTGTGTGGCGGGGGAACAGCTCTGAGCGCCATGCTGCTGTCTGGGAGGCCGAGGCAGGTGGGGTGGGTAGATAGAACAAGCAGATAAATGTGGTTTATAGGGCTGGTGGGACATGTTTGTTATTTCAGTGGGAATGTTGATGTGTTCAAAATGAAGCATTCCTCAGGGGTGTTCTTTTTTTTCTGCCTTTTTCTCTGTTAAAAGCCGTATAATAAAACACTCCAATACCATGCAGAACACTTTAGATCTGCGTTTCAAAACACATTTTTTTTCAGGGAGGAATGAGCAAAACATAAGGCAAATTACTTCAGAAATGCTAAAAGAATTAGCAATTAGCAGAACAATTGCTAATGACAATGTAAAAAGAGCAGTCATTGATGTATAGAATGAAATAAATAGGAGCATAAAAGATAAATCACTGCAGAACCACATATATAAATAAAAATGCTACAAAAGGTCAAAATTGCAACAAAGAATTGCTCTGTTATCACAGAAAAATATTTCTGTTGGCAGTTTTGTTTCTTTGCGAAATTTCGCTTCACCGAAATGTCAGCATTTATTTGCCATTACTGTGTGTTTTTCTTCCAGTTAGAAATCCAGACCATCAGCTGCCTCAAATGGCAGGTACAGAATGAGCCCTGAACCAAAGCCCCTCTGATTTGTGATGGTCTGCCTGTCATGGTTGATTCTTAGGCTCATAAAAGAAAGCCCAAGAAGCAGTTTTTGGAAAAAGACACCAAACTAGGACTTCATAGAATCATGGAATATCCTGAGCTGGAAGGACCCACTAGGATCACTGATCCAGCTCCTGGCCCTGCACAGACACCCCAACAATCCCACCCTGTGCATCCCTGGCACTGCTGTCCAAACGCTCCTGGAGCTCTGGCAGCCTCGGGGCCGTGCCCATTCCCTGGGGAGCCTGGGCAGTGCCCAGCACCCTCTGGGGGAAGAACCTTTCCCTGAGATCCACCCTAACCCTCCCCTGGCACAGCTCCAGCCCTTCCCTGGCTCCCGAGCAGAGATCGGAGCTGCCCCTCAGGGAAGCTGCAGACCCTGGTGAGTCTCCCCTCAGTCTCCTCTTCTCCAGGCTGGACAAACCAAGGCACCTCAGCCGCTCCTTGTGGCCCCTCCAGACCCTTCATCACCTTCACACCTCTCCTTTGGACATTCTCTGATAGCTTTATATCCTTCTTGTACTGACCCACAAAGAAGTGGTTGTGACATCATTCCATCCTGTCAATCACAGGAACACCAGAAAACTCTAAAAAGTCATCGTCCCAACAGCTGATCTCTCAATGGACGGGGAGCTGGGTAGGGAAATGGAGGTGCTGGGAGGAGAGGAGGATTTGCACAGAGAATCCTGAGTGTTTGGCTTGAGGACTTGCCTTTAGCAGTCAGGAGCAGGGGACGCTTGCAGGGCATGAGGGTGGTGCTGGGTGGCCATGGGGTTGTTCTGAGGGGCAAAAGGGTGACCACGTGTGTTAGTGCAGGCCAGGAGGGTGCTTTAGAAGCAAGATAATGATCTTGACTATGCTAAAGCCCAACAGACTTAAGCCTTTTTGTAATTCTCTTTTTATGATGCATAAAGAAAAATAAATATGTACTATTTCTATAAATTCAAGTTACATTGTAATTTTCCCCAGGAGCTTGTTTGCTTTCTTAAGGGAACACAGGGACCTTGCAGGCTTCCACACTTCAATTTAACACGAGTGAGTACAAGCAAATATTAAAACATGGCACAAAAATGAGCGGCACAAGGCTCTCAGACTAAAATTAGACTCTGCAAACTGGGTGGTGTTCCTCAGCTTTGCCTTCAGCTAGAATTAACCAGAGTTACTTTAGCAGCTGCCTCATGACAGACTGAAAAGATCTGGGTTCAATGTGTGTGAGGCTTTGGGGTTTTTTTTAACAGGCCACCTAGAATACTGAAGGATGATGAATAAATGTCAGACTCATTTATTTCTGTGGCACTAAGGAAGTTCACCCCCTGACTGGGCTCCTCACTTCATCTTCACCTTGGGATGGGAGTAAATAAAATGTGTGCTTGAAGCCAACAACTTGTGGGCAAGGACAAGTGGCGGAGGTACAGCTGTGACATGAGGGTGGCTCACTCTGAAAACTTCACCTGGAAGACAATTTTTCTGGCATTGATGTCTTCAGTCCCCAGTTTTGTGTGGAAGGGTGGTGGTTTCTCTGGTTTTTTGTTTTTTTTTTCAAAGCAAAGATTGGACTCAGCTTAGCCATCTCTCTGCACCAGAATCTTCAGGACCTCTTTGAATCTACAGCATGGACAGTTAGGGACTGGGAGAGTTCGATCTCTTCTGTAATGCCTGCCTTTTTTCTTCTGATCAAATGTTACCCATTGCAAAGTGGAATCCTGTGGCAGCACTGACAGCAGGAGGGAAACATCTCCTTATCCCTCTTTCAGCACCTTGTTCATCAGCTCAGCCTTCCCTGAGGTCCCCATGAAAGTCAGAAAATGGATTTTTAGGTCTTTTTACTTGAACCCTCATGTTCTGCAAATCCCCCTATTAATCCGACAAGAAATGTCCCCTTGAGTGATGTTAAGATTTTCTTAGTCTGGGAACATTATTGCCGATAAAGAGCTTGCACCTGAGTAAATATCCAAATTTGAGATGTATTTGAATAATGTCTCTGTCTGCTGATCCAAGTATTGAATCTGCTGCAATCCGCAGAGCTAAAAGGGTAATGAATTTGGCATCAGGCGTAGCAATGGCCATGTGAAAGCATTAGCCAGATGTTTGTTTTTAGCAGGGCACGTGTGGCATTGCCTTGTTCTCTTCCCCCTGGCTCTCCAGTGACTGCATGGCTGCATTTCTGATTTAGAGGCCAGGAGGGAACAACAGATTTGTCCTGGCCAGTAAAAAGCAAAACCACATTACTGGGAGCTCTCTAGTCTGGAGGTGAACGGGTCAGAGAAGGCCCATTAAGAGACGTTTTGCCAAAGGAATGACCTCATTGCAATGGCTCCAGTACTTGGATGGCAGCATCTGTCTCATATTGGCTGTTCCCAAGTGATCCTGGGCTGCTCTGTCACTGCAGTGAACCCGGCCTTCCAGGGCAGGGCTTTCTGTTGGCAAGAGGAGAACGGGCAGTGGATAGAGAAAAATGTGCCTGGGGCTCCAGAGCTTGGAAAAGCAGCTGCTTTGGGAGCCAGGGGCTGTATGGAGATGTATTTTCCAGGTTAATGCCCATCCAAGGATGCAGCAAGGATGCCCTTGCAAAGCTTAAATGAGATACCTTGATTCAGACTTCCCACTGTAAGGATGGCCCTTCAGGTGGGGAATGTTACGGAGCTGTGGCTCCCAAATTTCTTCTCTGGTGGTTTTGCTTTTTGGTACAAGTCCTGTTTCTGCAAATGAACTTTGATGGGGTTTGGAAATCTCCCATGTGGTTCCCAAATTCCGTGAAGTTCAGCAGCATTACCAATGGCTGCTGAGGAGAAGGGGAGATGGTCATCTCCTCCTCTTCTGCTGCTCCAAGGGGCCTTAGGCAGCACTGTTGGGTGAACTTTTAACCACAAAGATGAAACTTTTCAAGCAAAGACCTTATTTCCTGACCTACCGGGGAGGAGGGTGGTAGATGCAAACCCCAAAAGTGGGACCAGACCTCCCACTGGTGAAGAGGTAGCCTCGTTTTCTGAATATGCCTTTCAAATTACACATCCCACACGGAAGGAAGGGGTTAGAAAGAAATTTCAGAAACACTTTGCATATTTTCCCACCGTTACAGACAAAGAAACAAAAGTATTAACTAAGATTCTTCAGAGAAAGGAGCCAGATTTTCTCCACATTTGGATTTCCTGGGTGACCGTGGTCCCTGGTGAGCCAGGTTCGGTTGCCCCTCAAGGCTGCAGGTTGTGAAGTTGAATTTTGAGAGAGAGTTGAATTTTGGTCAGAGGATATTTTGGCAACACCAATGTGCAAGATCCACCATTTAACGGAGACTCTCTTTGCCTGGGGATATCCCATACACCTCCCTCTTTTTCCTTTTCAAGCATTCCCTTGAAGTCACAGCATCACGGAATCATGGGTTGGGTTGGAAGGGACCTTAAAAATCATCTCAGGGCGCTTGGTGGGGTCATGACTTCTTCTGGTGGTTAATCCATAGGGTGTTAGTACTTTCCAAGAGAAATCCAGGTTTGACATGAATCAGGAGCAAACTCCCAGAAGATACTGTCCAAGTCTGGTCTTGGTGATTAGGGATCTTAAGATCTAATGAGTCAATCAGACAGAAGACGTGACTCCCAAAGACTCATGGAAAATGCTTTGGAGAAGACAATGAATAATCTGTTTTCATCAGCTACATAAGGAGCTAAATCAGGCCAAAGAATCAGTCATCATTAAAACTATCATCATTATTTTTGGTAGGGACTAGAATAAAAATATACAGAGAGGAAAAGACTTAAAATACATTTCTGGAAAAGTGTGCTCTATCAGCAGCTTGGCAGTCAGTGGGAGAAAATGGTACAGATTAGAGGCAGAAATCAGGAAAGTGAGGCAGAGAGAAATCACTAAGAATACATTGAAAAACAGTAGGAACCCAACACATTTTTTTTCCAGCTTCTGGGTTGGAGCAGCAACTGATTGCAGGCCACGGTGCAGGAGCGAAGAGGGAAATGCAGTAATCTGATACAGATGTTCCAGCAGCGAGTGAATCCTTGGTTTTGACAGCGGTTCTCTGGAATTCAGGAAATTGCTGTGGTTAGATGCTAATGATTTCTCCTGCTTTGCTTTCCTTCCAGGACGAGGGAAAATAAAACATGAAAAATGAACACAGAAGTTACGGAAAGCGGAGTGGGCGGTCATGGGGTTTGTTTTTCCCTCCTGATGTTTGAAGCTGCGTCTTCTGGAGGAAGTGTGAGGAGCAAGTGTTTGCCTTAGGTTGTATTTGTTTACGGAGAATATAGAGGCCAATTCCTAGAGCCAACAGAGACCAGAACTCAGGTCCTCACCATCCAGGAGTGCTTCCTCATTCCAAAGAATTCCATGTATTGGGGTTACCTTAGCAGAGAACTGAGAGGTCAGGAGGGAGGGTGAACGTGAGCGAAATTAGCCTGAATTTTAATAGCTTGTTGAATCCTAGGGAAATATTTTCTTTAGGAGAGCTCTTAGCACCCAGCTGTGTATTTTCAACACCACAATGTATGAAAATCTCTTTGTAGAACTGTGGCCCACCTCTGATCACTACTTATTTTATGAAGCAGTTGGGTGCAGTTGGGTACTAGCGAGAAATCCTGGATTTTCCTGCACAGTGGACACGTTTTGACACTGATGGCTGTGGCACAGCTGCCAAATTATGCTTATCTGAGGTTGGATATTCTTTTGCCTGCAGATTAGCTGTAAAAGCAAAGCGCAGCCAAAACTGCCGAGGAATGGATTAAAGGAGAGAATAAGAGCTGGTGAGGATACCAAGGGCAGAGATATGTAACAAGAGAAGTGGTGGATGATCCATCCTTGGAAGTGTCCAAGGCCAGGCTTGGAGCAACCTGGGGTAGTGGAAGGTTTCCCTGCCCATGGCAGGGGTGTGGAATGAGATGGTTTTTAGGGATCCTTCCAATCCAAACCATTCTACTGGGGAAGGAGGAGGAGTGAGGCCATTGCATGAGACGATTCACGAATCTCTTTACCCCGGAATTTACTGTGAAAATGGAAAAATGAAATTGTTGGAGGAAAACCAGAGATACAATGACTTTTTACAGGCCAAGCAGCAGGACTCTGACAACACATAGGATTTCTGGTCTCCTGAGTTTCCACCAGGCTTCAGAGAATCCTGAGGGTTGGAAAAGATCTCCATAATTGAGCCCAGCCTTTGACCAAACACCACCTTGTCAACCAGACCAGAGCACTGAGTGCCACTGCTCATTTCTTGAACACTTCCAGGGATGTTGGAAGTGACCACCACGTCCCTGGGCAGCCTGTTCCAATGCTTAACCAGCCCTTCAGTGAAGAAATTCTTCCTGAATTCATCTTCTTTCATGGCATTGATTCAATGAAACTTAAAAACCTATGGAAGTGACAAAGAAGGGACCTGATGGCTCAATTTAGTGAAAAAACCCTTTTATGTTCATGGTCCATGTAACTGTTTTTGAATACTTTCACAGACATTGTTTAATTCTTTAAAAGTAATGAGCTGGATTCATGGAGACAAAAATAATTTTTTTTTTTTTTTTTTTTTACAGGACGCTGGATGAGCTGAAGCTGAATGTGATGAGAACAGTGTGATACATCCAACTGGAGCAATGCCTTCAGGTGTGTCAGTTCAGGGACTGAAGGAATCATCTCCTTTCGCACCGGTTACCTCCAAATGCCACCAGCTCTTGGCTCTGTAATAGGTAATTCCATAAATACCTTGGATTTCTGTAAACCAGCCCAAAGCTCAATAGGGTAAAACAACAAGCACCACGAAAGTTAGCAGTGGAAAAGAAAACACAGACCATTGTGGCACTCCATAAATCAGGAAATTCTGAGCTGAAAGCGATGGTAGACTGAGGGAATGGGCTGGAGGATGTGCCATGTTTTCAGGCCATGGTCTGACTCTCCCTGACTCTGTACGAGGCAGACAATTTTAAAGTTATCTCCAGGAACGTCACCAACGGAGAGCCCTTCTCAACAAAATGCACGTCTTTGATGTCTTCCTGCCCCGTGGGTGAAGCTCATTGTCACCTCAGCGGGGCCCTGCTAGGGCTGATGTGCCTCCCTGACTTGTGCTGCCCCTTCCAGCCCCTGATCTATTCCAGACAATAGTCTAGGACAAGAGTGATGGGCTCAGTGGATGCCAGCACCAGCAGGAAGGGAGGCGGCCCTGCCATCGTCCTGGTGGCACTTCTGACTCCATGGCAGGCTCCATGCCAGGCTGAAAGAGGTGGGGAGGGTCTGGGACAGTCTTCTGGAAAGCAGACTTCCAGATCTTCCCCCAAGACTAAGACAAAGGGTCTAAAGCTCTTATCTGAAGTCTGCCTTGGCCCTCTTCACTTTTCTGGCTGTAAGCGTTGTATTTTCCCATAATGACTGGTTCAGGATCACCTGACTGGTTAATGACCTGGAATAATTTCATAAGAGATGAACCCGGACTGGGATTCAGCCAAGACACATAAATGGTTCAATTACCTGATTAGGGGATGAGCTTAAGCCAATTTGCAAGCAAAAACAAGGTCTGTGGGATTTAAGTCAGTTCTTATCGTGGTCATCATCTCAGGACATGAAACGTAAGAGGGATGAATCTCCCTGCGGCTGGCAAAGATTAGAAAATGTGTTGTTTCCTTCTCATATGACATGCTTAATTCCTAAGTATCTGCTGGACAGCTTGGGTGGATTCTTGCAGTGCTGACTTGCCCAAAGCAAGGCTGTGTCCTTCCAAACAATGTGCTCGAAGCAGCGCGCTCCTGGTAGGAAAGACTACACAGCCGAGAGATTTGCTTAATTGGAGATTCTCTCCAGAAACTGGGGTGGCTCCTCAGTGGCAAATCCTGGTGATGGTCGTGGAATTGAGATGTGTAGCCAAAGCAGGACACGCCAGGGTACGATATGTGCTCAGGTTACGGGGATGTTCATCCAAAAGCTCTTACACAGGCTGACCGGTGCTCATTTATTTTGTACATTTGTGTTGTATTCTTGCCTCTAAGTCTTGGCAATTGCCGTGAATCATTATGGACATCCCATTCAAAGTACTTTGAGTACTTTTTTTTGGCTGGGTGCATTCAAATCAAGGAGAAGAGAGGAGCATGGGTTGCCTAAGAAACTCAGAAAGTTGCAGGATTTTATCAAACTTCACAGGCAGTGACGCTTTGCTGAACAAAAACTGGTGGTGAGGCCACAGATTGCCCAGAGAAGCTGTGGTTGCCCCATTCCTGGAAGTGTCCAAGGCCAGGTTGGACAGGGCTTGGTGCAACCCGGGATAGTGGAAGGTGTCCCTGCCTGTGGCAGGGGGTAGGAACAGGCTGATTTTTAAAGTCTCCTCCAACCCAAACCTTTCTGTGTTTCTGTGACATCTTCGTCAAGTGCCAAAATCATCTTCCAGCTCTCAGTGTGAAATACAGCTTTGAATCCGTTTCTGGGAAATCAGCTGAATTGATCACAGCGATACCTATTGGTAGCGACTGGGGAATGAATGAAAGGAATTGTTTGCAATGTCTGGAAAGGAGAGTACAGCAGGGTGTATAAAGAACCTGGAAAACTCTGGATGTTAATAAGCTTTAATTTTTGATGGGCAACTAAAAAATAAACCCAACCAACCAACCAACCAACCAACCAACTAAATCTAAACAAAGAAAAAAAGAGATTTTATGACTTTTAATAGAATTGGTAGAAACCGGCTGAGAATACGAAGAGAGAGGAGAGTCTGGATGAGGCTTAAACGCTATGGATGTGCCTTAGGAAAAGAGGAAAAGATATTCATGATGGTCTTCAGAAAAATGCACTTCCTCAAATGGAAGAAGTTAAGAGCCAGAAGGGAACATTTTTAAGCTGAAAAACTGGGGAGAACTGGCAATGCCTTAGGAAGTTTCTGCTAAAGGAAGACATACAGACTATTGCAACATGGAAGATGGCTCAAGAAAGTTGTAAGAAACTTGTCAGAATTAACATGACTGAAAAGAAACAACAGGTCAGACTAAAATGGGAGGAAAAAAAAAATTGTATGAAGAAGGTGTTTCAAAGGATCTGGACTTGAGAACATTCACCTGTGTGCATTATGGGAGGTGACTGGAATAACCCACAGAGCTATGGTGATGACCTTTGGGAACATGGGGTGGAGCTGAGGTGGGAAAAAAATTACATGGTGCCAGTCTTTGGGAAGAAGGATACAGTGAGTCAGCATCATTCCAGCTTTCAGAACAATGGTGAAATAAATCATCAATCTGTGAGCGTGAAGAAGACAAAAAAGAGATGAGTAACAGCCAGAATTTTTATATTTTTTCAAGGACAAATTGTGTTGAATTTTAATTTCATTTTTTTAGACAAAGCCTGGAGGATTGGGAAAAAAAACCTCCATAGATATTAGATATGACTTAAGGTCTGGACATTATTTTGCTAAATACTGTCCTAAGCAAGTTTGAGAATTAAAAGTTAGATAATGCTGCTATTTATTGCACCGAAGTTTGACTGAAAAATAGCAGAGCATTAATAACTGCTCTCTAAGAGGCATCAGACCACATTGATGTATTAAAAAACAAAAGCATAAATCTCCATAGGGCAGGTACCAGCCAAAAATTTTTATTAATGAGTTTGAAATTCTACAGACTGACCACATTTGCAATCCATGTGCACATGCAGAAGGACAAGACTGAAACCCAAAATTTTCCGGGTTGGGAAAATCATCTGGGAAAAAATAAAGTCAGATTCAGTAAGGCCAAGTGTAACATTCTAGCCCCAGAAGGAATAACCATCTGGGTGATCCAGGAGAGTGGATGAATGACAGCAGCACACGAGGAACATTTGTCAAGAATTCCCACTGCTGAGAAAGAGGAAAGTGCCCTGCAGAGATGGGAATGCACCAGGCTGTAAATAAAAAACAATCAAGTTCATAGCAACTGTTCTTCTCTCTTAAACCATTTTAATGTGACATAACACTCTTAAAATGTG
This sequence comes from Dasyornis broadbenti, assembly GCA_013397935.1. Taxonomy (NCBI): domain Eukaryota; kingdom Metazoa; phylum Chordata; class Aves; order Passeriformes; family Dasyornithidae; genus Dasyornis; species Dasyornis broadbenti. The sequence goes on along the minus strand of VZRN01002589.1, from coordinate 77,271 downwards.
TGTAATCATATTGCTGTGAATCTACTGGAAATTAATGTATTTGTTCCACATGCTATGATTTCTCAGGGTTTGGGATATTCTTATTACCTTGTATTACACTTTTCATTTGGATAGTAACCAAAAAGGGAGCCAAGAGAGACGATGGGAAGGTTGTCTAATGACATGTTTGGTTTTGACACAGAAATCCTGGTGACTTTGCTCTACAGAAAATTTCTGGTTTGTGGTGAGCTTTTCTGTTGATTCAGAAAGGAGAAGACAGAGGACTGTTGATGGCAATGGGTGACACAAGAGCAATTTTTGCCTGGTCAGCTGCTCCCTCAGATTCTGGGTGGTGCCACCTTTCTACGAAAGGAACCACGAACGGCGCAAGGTCAACAAGGATTTAGGGTTTAGGCACTGTGCCACTTTCATTTGACTGCATTTCTTAGGTCCCAGTCCCTCCACTGGGAGTGAGGATGTCTGGCCAATACTCAGGTATTGGCTGCGAGGGGAAATGCGGTTCAAACGGAATTTCATAGAACCATAACTTCACATTTCAGGTTGGAAGGGGCCTCCAGGGATCACCCAGTCCAACACCCTGCTCACAGCAGGTTGCACTAGGCCAGGTTGCTCAGGGCCGTGCCCGGATGACTCTGGAACACTTCCATGGAGAGATTATTGCTTTTATCACCTCGTGTTTGTTTCAAGGTTTCTTAGAGGGGCTGAAGGGGTGAATATCAAGGTCGTTTCAATCCTAGGATAATCCCCAAAGCCAAAAGTTCAGATGACACAAGATAGGGATGCTGAAATGAATGAATTGCAAGAGCAGAATAATTAAAGAAAATCAAGAAAAAGGATGGGAATGGAGGGGGAAAGAGTTAAATCCCCTTTTGTATGGATTGCAGTGTGTACAGACAAAGAGATAACAGGGTGCTAATGTCCCAAGTCCCTACTGTTTTGATTGGCACGAACAACAGAACTAAGCTATAGTTAGATCTTGTTCCTACATGTCCAGACAGCTCCGTAAAAACGCAGGAATTTAAGGAGGGGTGAATCCTGCCAGCGCTCACCCAGACATGTGAAACTGCTGAGTCCAGCACCGCTACCTCGGTGAGGAAAAGTTTTCAAGACCCAGTGCCAGGCATGTCCCTTAAGCAGATTTGTCTGTGATCCTCGCTCAGCAGCCTTTCCAAAGCGTATCCGATTCCCAGGCCCTTTGGAAACCTCACCTGGCGTTAATTCCGTTCGTATTCACAAATGCTGTGAATTATAGGTGTCACGTGGACTGATATCTGCAAAAAGGGCTGTTATTTTTCATACTCTATGGTCAGAAATAACAAGTCTGCTCACGGGCCAGAAAGCATGATTTCCCATTTGGAAGAATTTGAAGAATTAATTGTTTGGCAGAACAAATGTACTTGTAAAATTAAGCGTCAGAACACATTTTGCCCTTTGATTCCCTCAAAAATTCTCAGATAAACCAACTTAACCCAGATACACAAGTCACATACATCAGCTGTCTAGCAGGGAAAAAGCAATGCTATGCCTCAAGGGATAAAAACTCTCTGGATTTTTAAGGAGAGGAAGCAACCTGAGTTTTCTGAAATCTTTTTTGATCCACAAACAATTTTAAAGTATTTGAAACAATTTTTTTCTTTTTTTTTTTTTCTTTTTTTACAGGTTTCTCCATGGTTACTGAAATTTTTTTTGCTTGGGATTCAGAGGGAGTACTGGTCACGAACCACATACATACACCTACTTTTAATCCAGAAATCCAGAAAGTATCATGAAAACTTGGCAGAACCTGAATTCAGTAAGAATCATCCCTGCTCTCCACCACTGTGCTGAAAATCCCAGAAAAGCATATAAGGAGGATTTATGTACATGCCTATATATATTTATTTATGCACATACCCATATATATTTATTTATGCATTAAAAACAAAAGAAAAATAGTTTGGGTTGATTGATTTACGATGGGTTGCATCAAGAAAAGCTTTTCTTTTTTAGAAACTCTGAACCAAAAAGGCAGAAGAGGAGCTGGAATTCACTGAGATCAAGAAATCTGGCAGTCACATCGCATTTTGGGAACGCTAAATATTCCCAAGACAAAGAGCAGCTCATTTCTGGGCTGTGTCACCCAGTTTACAGCTGCAGCAGCTGTATCTGTATATGTATGGAGAGGGACTATGGAATGACGGGACAAGGGGGAATGGATTCCAACTGAAAGAAAGTAGGTTTAGATGGGATATTGGAGAGAAATTCTTCCTTGTGAGGGTGGGGAGGCCCTGGCACAGGGTACCCAGAGAAGCTGTGGCTGCCCCTGGATCCCTGGAAGTGCCCAAGACCAGGTTGTTTGGGGCTTGGAGCCACCTGGGACAGTAGAAGGTGTCCCTGCCCGTGGCAGGGAGTGGAACTGGATGAGCTTTGAGGTCCCTTCCAAACCAAACCATTCCACAGTTCTGTGATTCTATGATACCCAGGAGCAGAGAAAACTTCCAAATGTGGCAGTGCTGATAAAAGCTCTCCCAGGCTGTCTATTCGATGATGTGTCTCTAACCTGGCTAATGGTGCAGGAGGTGACATGCTGCCTTCGGCTTTTACTTATGAAATAATTGCTTGGTCCTTGTGGCTGCAGTGTGGAGCCCCTGGAACGATGGCTGTATTTAGATACAGATCGATGCTTCAGCTCCCAGAGGGTTTTCTCACAGCTCACGCTAATCAGAGTGGTTAATAAGGTAGTGATGGATGAATCAGGTGCCAACAGCACTGGCGCGGTGATTGCAATTTGGTAATTCTGGATTTTATTTGCATAATCACCTGGTGCCAGCCCTGCTGCACTGACAGAACTTGCAGCAGGAGAAAGCTGATTGAGTTACTGCAGCAAAACATTTGTGTTGGGTAGAAAGCCTTCCAGACATGGGTCGTGCTGAAAATCTCTACAGCATTGAGTCAGAAGACACAAAAAAGTGAAGCACTTTCCTTTAAGGGCTTTTTGCTTTACCCCAGAGTTGGTCATGGGGGGCATTTTTAGTGCTGATGGAGATGTTGCGTTTGTAGCCTGAAGAAAGCGCAGTGGGAGAAAGCGAAGTCAAGAAAAATAAAAGGTGGTGGTTTGGGTTTCTGTAGTGGCAACGAGGCTTTGAAGAACATGAGGAGTTAAAAAGCCTCTCTGAAAGCATCCAGAAATCTCAGCAGCTCTTAGCTCATAGAGCTGGGTAGAGAGAGACAGGGAAAGGCAGAGGGTGTGGAAAATAAACACAAAACAGAATTCCGTACTTGCATTGGTGTAGCTGAAGACAAGGGAGGAGGGAGAGGATGAGACCAACGTCGTGTTTGGCTGGTGAAGAACAAGGTGAGAACACTCAGAGTGTCTCTCTCACAGCTGACCTCCCACTCTGGCACAATTTACGATGTTTTCTGTGAGGGGAAGGAAAAGAATGTCTTTGTACATGTAAAAGGAGTTTTAGTGGAGTTTTTTACAAAGAAGTTACAAGGCTCACTCAGAAAATACAATTGTGGGCAGTTAACCGTCTGGAAAATTCAAAAGAGCTGCAAAAACAAGTCTATGTTTGATTGTGCAGCAAGAAAAAGGATGGAGAATAAAAAGTGAGAACAAGCTGCTTCTTTTAGTGCAGTCTGCCTCGAATTGTTGGGTCCCTTACAAGCTATAAATAAACTGCACATCTTTGTAGGGATCATTACGTGTAACTGAAAACCAAGAGAGATGGTAAAAATACTCATGATGGGAATTACAGCAGCAGGAATGGGAGCTGTGGTGGTCAGGGCACAGATGGTCTGGAGCGCTGGGGCTGTGATTTCTGAACCTGACCACCAGAGACCCCAAGGCTGTGCATGGCAGAGGTGCCTGTGAGGTGCCAGCACGCCGGAGCGCATTCACAAACTCCTCTCGGTTCCTAAACCGGGCTCAGGAGCATCCCAGTGGGAACTGAGGCACAGGCTGCTGCAAAGGCTTTTTCTCAGAATCAGATCATGGAAATGCAGACTCGTAAAATCATTAAGGTTGCAAAAACCTGAGGATCATCAAGTCCAGCCTTCAACCCAGCACCACCACCTTGTTCACCATGAAGCCATGGCCTCAAGTGGCATATCCACACTTTTTTCAGCAATTCCAGGACTCCGTCAAATCTGTGACTGTTTCTTGCATTGCCACTACACTTTGTTGCCGATTCCTCTGGCAAATAGAATAGAACAGAAATATTAATAAACATTAAATGCTAAAGAGTAAACGTTAAATTTATTTAGCTTGTGGGTTTTTTGGTTTTGTTTTTTTTTTTAGAAGAATGACACTGCAGAGGACATCTGGATCTGCCAGAGCTGGTGAAGTTTCACCCAGCATCTGGCACCCTGAGGGCACCTCTGGCATCCTGCAGCTTCCAGAGAGGGATTCACTCCTGTGCTGATGTGGTGGCTTTGGCACGGACGGACAGGAGGGATGTCAACACCACTTACCTGTTAAACCTCACCAAAATTATATGATCTGGAGGCAAACAGGCTGCAGCAGGTAGAAGGAAGTCACCGAGATTTCATACATCCCTCCTGCTTGCAAAGAACTTCTGTGGATCCGTTGTTCCTCCATGGGCACATCGTTTAATTTGTCAAGCTGTAATCACACCACTATTAATTAAACATAACAATTCAGTCGTGCAAAGTAAAACCTGGCCACTGGGGAGATATTAGAGGTGATGATCTTATTTCTGATGTGCATATTAATGTGCTAACTTTAAATCTACGGAACATTGTTTGACTGGAAAAACACTCATTACTGAAATTAGGCTGGAACTCATAAGGCAGAAAAGATGCTGAATGATCTCATGTGGCAACACTGATTTACAAACATTCATTATTAAAAACAGAGAGAGGCTGTGTTTCAAGACTTTAATTATTCTGCAAGCAGTATCTGATGCAGTTGTATTAATCTTCTGTTTGCTTGTTTTCTTGACCTGCGTGAATGGCACAGGAATTTATTAGCATTTGTCATTTATACCAATTTATCAAAGATGTCAGGGTGATAGAGCAACTGAGGTAACAGCGCTGGGAGGGGGAGAGAGAATAATCAGTGTCTGCTTCAGCAGAGTGTACTTAACTGAGGCACAGAACCACAGCACTCCAAAGTTTTTCAATTCTGTTAGACTTGTCCAAAACTGCAGCATTTCTCAAGCTTCAGTGTGGCATCGAGCCCATGACTCTCCCAGTACTGAAAACAGGTTTATGTTAATGAGAAATGAAGCCAAATAAACGATATATTTGCTGACTTCAAGTTATGCAAAGTTCCCCCAAAGACAAATAAGATAAGGGTGTAATCCTAAGTATTTTAGGAATCCTGGGGCAACATCCTTAGTCCAAAGGGATGTAACCATGCTCCTTATCCGAGCATCCTTTGCTGGGCAGGTTTGAGAGAACCCTCGTGGCTCTGCCCTCCAAGGAGAGAGCGGTGCCTAACCCACTGCAAAATCTGTGCCTTTTGCTAAGAATCCAAAAGGCTGAGCCAGCTCTGGAGCTTGGAGTGCCATTAATATTCGGCCATGGATTTATGGCTATTAGCAGAAGAGGAAATGGTGCCTTGTCACAGAGGCCATGGAGTCAGAGAACAACTGAGATCTTATTCGAGCCCTTCAATGTCACCCAATCACTATTAAACAGCCAAATCCACGGGAGAAATGTGCAGAAAAAGCCCTGCCTTTTACGTAATGATAGGCTCGAGATGAGGCCGAAGGTCTTAGGTCTCAGATCCCCTAGAAAGCCCAATGTCAAGACTGAGATGCCTTCAAAAAAGCATAATTTATTAATCAGATTGACAAAGAAAAGCTGTATGGAAAAGGGCACATGGGCAATGCAGAGCAGCAGCAAGATGCCAGCCAGCACAATAGTTATAGCATTTTAATGAGACTTTTGCTCAAAAACTTGAAAGACTATGGAAGTTAAAAAGATCTAAAGGGCTTCTGGCAAAAGCCACACGCCTGGGAGGTGGGTGCCTGACTTTTAACTCCCTCTGTGTCAGCCAATTCTTCAAGCAGCTCTTTAAAGGGCACAGCAGAAGGAATTCAGTGGAGTGTGCAGTGACCTGTTTATAGAATCACAGAACTGTGGAATGGTTTGGTTTGGAAGGGAACCTAAATATCATCTCGTTCCATCCCCTGCCATGGCAGGGACACATTCAACTGTCCGAGGTTGCTCCAAGCCCTGTCCAGCCTGGCCTTGGACACTTCCAGGGATCCAGGGGCAGCCACAGCTGCTCTGGGCACCCTGTGCCAGGGCCTCCCCACCCTCACAGGGAAGAATTCCTTCCTGTTATCTAATCAAAACCCACTCTTGTTCAGTTGGAAGCCATTTAAAACACAGGTTGGAGCTGCAGAACCTCTCATGAGCTCTATTTTTAGTAAACAGAGACTTAATTTAAAAGTGAGAATTCTCCTACCCCTTGTGGAGTGGAACGGGGAGTCAGGGCTCTTGCTGAGCTTCCAGCTGGGAGGACACACAGAAGTCTCACATTCCCCAAAAGGTGGGACCCATGGAAGAAATACCATGACTCAGGCTTGCTTTGCTCTGTTTTCCAGTTATCCTCTTGGTGCTGATGAGCCTGGCAACGACTTTCATCAGCAATCGTGCAGATGAGCTCTGAATAAATCAGGTTCACTTTCCTGAGGAGCTCCAGAGTAAATATTGGAACCAATACCAGGGAGCAGCTGAGCACCAGGACATGTTGTTCACACTGGAACCCGTTTTGGAGAAGTTTGCCTGTGTAGCACTTCCAGAAGAGTCCAAGGCAGTGAGATTTGATCCAACTGTCTGAGCAGAGCCCTGCAGGGTCAATGAGTGGTTCCATTAAAAAGCTGGGGAAATGGCAATATGCCACAAAGAACTGAGCTGCCCTTGGTAGCTCTTTTCCTCTGGAAAATGAGGCTAATTATTCAGATAAACGGATAATCAATACCCCTGGACACTCCTGGAATAGTTTTGATCAACCTGTCCTATGAGAGCTTTGACGCACATCCAAAGATTTGCCCCCTCTACCAGCCATGCCAGTCATCACAGCTGCCCCTCCAGCAGCTTAACCGTTCACAATAAAATGGGGAAATGGCCAGGCAACAAAAATACCCCCAAAAGAATCCCTGAGCTTCACGTGAACTCAGAAAGTCATTACATTAAATTTCATTGAAGCAAAATTTTAACGGCGTTTTAGTACGCGTTTGGGGAAATTCTGAAAGGGATAAATAAAAGTAAAACCCGCAGGAAGCCAGTTTGAAATCTGTTTCAGCAGAGGAAGCAGGTAGTAGGTTAATGCAAGTCCACGCTGGGATTCTCACATCTGATGGGATCGACACTTTCATGGGGCAGTGCTTGCACCCAAGCTCAGTCTCAGCCTTTCCTGCTGGACCAGAATATCCTTCCTCCTAAAGGAGAAAAAAAAGGAGGGGAAAAAAAAAAAAAACCCAAGCAGGTCAAGGAACTTGCTTCAGTTCTTCAACAGCTGCTGCTTTGCAGGAAGGTGGCGCTTTGAGATGTGCGTTATCCCACCTGGGCGGAGCTGGCTGCGTTCACGGGGTCTAGAAGATGTGGGGTTTTCAGACTCCGTCACCCCTAAGGCCCCTTCCTTTCTGGAGTTCCCAAGAGACCATCCTGACCTCCCTCTGCCTCTTCTCCCCCATCACCTTCCTCCTCCATCACAGTCTGCACAGAATTGCCCAAAATTCAGCCCCTCCCAGGTCTGCCGTCACCTGAACATGCAGAGATGGGATCCACCAAGGTTCTTGCAAGGCTGTGCTTCACCCTCTGCCTCCAGCACCTCTGTCCTTCAGTACAAAAGTGGAGAGAGATCGCTTTTCACTCTTTTTTTTTTTGTTTTAGTCCCTACAAAATTCTTGTGTTTGCTTTTCCAAAAGTCAGAATCATTCCCAACCCTAGTTTCAAACAAATATGCCTGATCGTGGGCGAAGCCACACCTTGGGAGTTTTCTCTGGGAAAGGCAGAAATTTAGGGAAGGACTGAGTAAGAAAAGCAGGACAAAAGATAGAAATGGCATTTATGTGTTGTTTAAAGTCGTCACTGACTCTTTTGCTCTTTCTTGCTGCCTCTGAGTAACAATCATCTGCAGAATGCCTTAAAGCAGTTTTCTTTAGTAATTCTGGGTTTTATTTTTTTACGTTGATCTGTTGTGGTTTTTTTTTTTTTTTTTAAATCAGTGGCTCTCAAAACAGTTTTTTTTCAGTAAATAAGGCAAGATTTCTTACCTCATTTAACAGCAGGTGAAGTGAATTGCCCCACTCATGTATTCTATGCCATTGTTAAATCTGGAAATAGAACTGAGTCTCTTGTGCAGTGCTCTGCCCACTCTGCTCCACTGTCTGAGAAATGTGAAAATATCCTTTAATCCCTCAGAATACTTTATAAATAAATTCTCCATAACACATTGGCATAAAAATGATTTTTCTCCACGCTGGAAAAGCCCTTCTGATGAGCAATGCCATAATCCCATGCGAAAAACCTTTGCCCCTTGCAACGATCTCCACGTCCTGCCACGTTCTGCCACGGCAGGGACTCATCCAGCAGAGCTGCAGCCCTGGAAGTGGCAGCAGAATTTGGGCAGGGCAGCTGGAAAATCAGCTTGCTTTTGTACATCTGCACGGGGCCCACGGGAGGCGATCACTGGCCCGAAGTGGTCACTGGGAATGTTTCACGGACCATAAAGATTGTGAGGGATCATTGCACATCCCTCCCACGAGTTCCTGTGCAGCACAGGGCGAGGAATGATTTTTGGCATTGGGATGTTGGCTGCTCTCTGGCTGGATGGCACAGCAGCACAGCGGCCCAGTTCATGGCATTTTTAGCCTGCTGCTGACAGATATCTGAGGGGGGCTTTTCTGCTGATTTCACACTTGATAATGCTTGACCAGCTCAGCTGGCCGGGCGGGAAGCAGCGAGGAAAATCAGCCTGAAATTCGGCATAAGATGGGGCTTTGCTTCACTTCAGAGAAGGGCTCAGGGGCAGTTAGAGCAGAGCATGGGGCACTGCCCAGCCCCATCTCAAACACGCTTGGGTTTGCTTTGAAACTCCAGTCGCCTCCCATTTAATCTGCCTCCAACCCCAGCCCTGTCAATGGCTGTAAATAGCTCAAAAAACCCGACGCTTTCAGCGCTTCCAGTTATCTGTCAACAGCCTCTTCCAAACACAACAGGGTTTTCTCCCTGCAGAGCCATTGGGTTTATTGGTGTTTGCATTATTCCTCCTCTCTTGTACACGATGAGAAAATAAAGACAATATGTGGTTTTGTTTTGCTTTTTTTTCCCTCTCTTGCTTCAGTGGTCTCCAGAGGTAGAAGTGAGATGTAGAAAATTCCCAGGACGAGTTCCACTTTCTGCCAGCATCTCATCAATCCTGAATGGCAAATCCTGCCTTTGTGATTTGGCGCTGGCCGTGTTTTTACAACAGAGATTTTGGGGACAAAGCTGCAGTGAATTAAAAACAATCTCCTCGTTGAAGGGCCCGTCACCAGCAGAGGCTGCAGGCAGCCAGGGCTTGTTCCAGCCCCCAGGACATGGCTCACCCATGGCCGTGCATCCCTGACCTGGTTCAGTGGTGCCATCCTGCAGAATGATTCCTATCTTATGGCCCCAAACAGCCCCAGGAAGAGCCTCCAGCCCTGGCTCGCCATCCTGCACACCTTGGGTGTGATTTCACCCTGTGCTGGTGCTTTCCTGGACACCACAGTTTCAGGGGATGCCATCTGCCAAGGATCATTCCCAAAAGGCAGGACAGCAGAAAAGGCAATCCTGTTTGGAGACAAAAAAAGGTGTGAACACAACGTGTGGCTTGCAGCTAGAAAACAAGCTCTGAATCTTTTATTTTTCACTCTATATGTCAAAAAGTAGAGAATTAAAGTGTGAAATCTGTGTTTGTTCCTTGTTTACTACTCAGGCAGCACTTGGCGCTTGTGGGCAAGTGGGTGCTCAGCACTGGTTGATCACATTTTGGCTGGAAATTTTTCGGACTTCGCGGCTCCCAGTTCATCCCGAGGCACCTCCAAGCTGGGATGTGCAGGGCAGGGCACAGAAAAGGTAGAAAGCCTCACAACTCAGTTCTGGAAAAGGGCAGACCATCCGTTGGGGCAGACATAGCTGCACTTGCTCTTTTCAGAGTATTGGCTTATTCCACAGTAAATTCACAGGCTGCTTCTGCACCTCAGTTTACCCAGAAGCAAAACAGAGCTGATCCCAGGGTGCAAGGACTGTGCGTGTTGACCAGAATTGTTCAGCTTTGGGAGTTCTCCAAAAGGGTGTTATTGATTTTCTGCGTCATGTGGCAAATGTTTAGCGCAGCTCTTGGATGTTTGAAGTCCTTTCACGCTTGGAAGAAAGCGTGACTGCAGGAGTCCCATCCACAGCAGAACAGAAAGGGCTTGAAAACCATTCACAATAAAAAGAAAGCACCAGTTTTGGAAATGGAGCCTTTTATTTTATCTCCTTGTGTTTTTTAATTTGCCAGACAAGTGGGATAGAAGTGCTGAGAAAGACAGCAGCATGAATAACAAGGCAAAGATAAAAGCCACACTCTTTGCCCACTTATGCTTTAATTTTTCTTAGCCTTTAGCTCGCACTATAGTATCCGAATAATTTTGACATTCTGGGCTGAAAAGGATCAGCAGAAAATAAAAGCTTTTTTTTTTTACTTTAGGAACAATACTGGTCATGGGGTTGGAGAGCATCTTGCTCAGAGGGATGAGGGGACACAAAGAGGGAGCCTGGATATTGTCCATCCTTTTTGAGTGGAAAATACCTGAAGTGAAACAAGCTGCAGACTCCCCCATTCTCATCACAGAGGCACCGGAGGTCATTCCCGACTGGTATTCTAATGTAAATTTTATCTTTAATATGCCATAATATCTTTCAGGCTTTGCCCTGCTCGTCAAATTTGGTTAACACTCTAAAGAGGGCTAAAATTTCTCTAGGGCTGACACAGGAAGGCAGATAACATCCACAGCATGTCTGTACAGCCTGATTTCCTGAGGAAAAGAGGCTTAAAAGGAAGACACCTGCTCAGAGTGCTTTATTCCTCAGTTTCCCTACTCCACAGGGAGGCTGTAAGTTTTCTGTTTTCTAGAGCAGTGAACAGAAACTCTCTGGCTACTGCAAATCAAAACCATTAAAAACGGACTGAATTTTATTTGTTCATTTGGCAGATGAGTGGTATCCTCACTGGAGCTATTCTGGTTCGTATGTCTGCGAGATGTTTTTATAATTACTGAACATCTGGCCTGCCGCAGGTCTGGGGACTTCACAGAGCCCTGCAAAAGTTTTTTGTCACAATGTCCCAGGCTCCAAAAAAACCCGCTTCAAACATGCCATTCCTTTAACCTTCAGTGTTGTTTGGGAGAATTTATTTTAAGGCTCTGCTCCTTATAATTTCTGGAGTCATCCCAGGAAGTGGATGGATCACTGGTGTGATGAGCTCAGTTTTCCCAGGAGCTGAGATCTGCTTGTGTCCTTCCTCCCCTTTCCTCTACACGAAGTCCCTTACTCCTTGCATGCTGTCAGCCACATGGGAAACTTCAATTCCCTCCAAATATGAACAACTAATCATCATTATTGTTATTATTACCATGATTATTATTATCACTGTTAGTGGTGCTTTACAAATGGTAAGAATCAGATCCAGTCAGATGTAGCGACAGCACAAAGGGGAGTGGCCTCACGCAGACACGGGGCAGGCCTGGATTAGATTTTGGGAAGAAATTCTTCCCTGTGAGGATGGTGAGGCCCTGGCACAGGCTGCCTAGACAAGCTGTGGCACTGGAAGCACATCAAAAATTGTGTTTCCATGCAGTTGCATGCAATGAGGTGAAGCTACTCACACCCTCAAAGCAGTTTTCAAAACTAGAGTCTCATACGAGGGTGAATAAAGCCCTGCTGGGGGTTATAGTAGAGGGAACCTGGGAAGGATAACCCTTGGAAAAGCAAATTTGCTTTGTGCTGCTAAAACTCTTGTTACCTGCGTGGGGTTAGAGATCCTCTCATCGTGTTCAGAGCTGGGTGAGGGGCCAGAAAGCAGGAATGGGGAGAGGGGAGAACCTGGCCTTTAGAAGAGACAGAGAGATTGAAGATGGTGTTTTTCCCAAGTCATTTTGGGCAAAATTGACAGGAAAGTTAAGGTCTCTCTATCAAATACTGGTCATGCTCTGAATGCAGCTGGGATGGCAGGAATGGTGGGGCCAGGCAGGCTGTGAAGTGGAAGTTGACAGGAAATTTGTCCATCTGTCCATGTGGGGTGACTGACCCAGACCTGGGGATTCCCACACTCCCCAGCCCATTTGCTGGAAGCTTTACAGTTAAAAGGACTGGCTTCATCTCTAACGAAAATCTCCTTCCTTGCAAAGGAAATTAATTAATTTGTGTCCTGCCCCTGAAGGTATCTCCTAGACACAAAGGAATCGTCTTTTTATGTCCAGTTTTGTTTTGGGTTTGGGTGGTTTTTTAGCTGGGCAGACCATTCTATCCTCCCTTCAATCATCTTATTTTTAGACTAAAGAAGCTTTCTTTTCATTTTTCAGCAATTCATTGAAGTCACTTTTTAACACACCTGCCGCTCTTGCTGAACCCTGGAGTTCCTCCAATTCATTTCTGACTTTCTTACAGAGGAGTCTCCAGGTGGGATGTGAGATTTCAGGTAAAACTTCACCCATTTCTAAGAAATGAGAATTAATTTCTTTTCATATCTAACTCAAAGAATTTTTTAAAAGACCAAGAAGGCTTTTTTTTCTTTTCTTCATCTTTTTTTTTTTTTGGTTTCTTTTTTTTTTTTGGTTTTTTTTGGTTTTTTGTTTTTTTTTTTTGGTTTTTTTTTGGCAACAGAGTATAAAGAAATGGAAAGGAGACAGAGAAAAGAATTCTTTTCACAAGTCATCCTGTCAGCTTTGGCATCTCTCACTGCAAGATGCTGTGGATGCCCAAAATGTACATGGCTACAGAAAGAAGGGGAATGGAATGAGGAAAGAAAATATTCCCTGGAGAGGTATTCACAGGGTTATCAAAATATGACACTTGTCCTGCCTGAGGAAGGTGTATCCTTGTAGGCTTGACCCATTCTCAGTCAGATCCCTTCCTCCGCTGACTGAGAAATCAGGATTCCGTGTTTTGGAGGTAAATTTAATGCTCCATCGGGGACGGTCCCCTTTTTGAGGGATGTTATCTTGATGCGGAAGAACTCCAGATATTCCTGTGGTTTATTTGGACTATTTTCAGGGTAATGATGCTGAGCTGGGAAGAGAGGTAGGAAGAAAAGCAGGATGCGTGTCTTGGACCAATGTCTTGTACCACAGAGTGTCTGCTGCCCTCTGCCCTGTGCCTGCAGCCCAACTCCTTTGTTACTTCAGGAATTCTCTTGCACAGAGGTGAGCAGCAGCTATCAGTCCTCAAAAATCCACCCACCACAGGAATTCAGGTGGTCATGAACGGTCTCTTATTCCAGCTGCTTACAGAGGAGCCGTTCCAGGCAGCATTTAGGCTCCATTCTTTGCCAGAAAAGCTCAGCTGTTTGGATTTGTCCCTCCAGCCTGTGCAGTTTTGTTCTCCTCACAAGTGTCTCCCTCTTCTGTCCTTGGGTACCTAAAGGGGCTCCAAGAGAGCTGGAGAGGGACTTGGGACAAGGGCCTGGAGTGGCAGGACAAGGGGGAATGGCTTCAAGCTGGCAGAGGGGAGATTCAGATTAAGGAAAGGAATCCTTCCCTGTGAGGGTGGGGAGGCCCTGGCACAGGGTGCCCAGAGAAGCTGTGGCTGCCCCTGGATCCCTGGAAGTGTCCAAAGCCAGGCTGGACGGGGCCTGGAGCAACCTGGGACAGTGGAAGGTGTCTCTGCCCATGGCAAGGGGTGGGTCTGGGTGGTCTTTAAGGTCCCTTCCAACCTAAACCATTCCATGACTCTGTGATCTTTAAGGTGGTTCCTCATCTGGGCTCTCTGGTTCTCTTGGGATGCTGTGGCGCAGGCAAAGGGCAAAAAGCAGCAGCATTTTCCACATTCTGAGTTTGCCATGTGCATTTTATCCTGCACAGCCTCACACCCCAGCTCTCCTTTGCAGCTGAAATAAAAGTGATTCCTATCTGCTTTTTGTGAGTGGGGATTATTTTAATACCTTTCAGACACCCCAAATTTCCATTGAGGGAACACAACTTATGGCAAGTGGCACTGGAGGGGAATTCAGCATTCCAGCAGCAAAATATCTGATGCAGAGGGGGCCAGAAAAGCGCTTCTTCGTGAAAGGGGATGACATTTTGGTCACAAGGTAAAGAAGAAATAATAAGAGAGAGCGCAAGAAGCAAACACACATCTGATAGCAGGTAGGCCGTGAAAATCAGCACACGCTGTAAATGACAGTGAAAATCACTCAATGGAAATAGGCACCTGAATCCCAGACCTGTCATTTCTGCTGGGGATTTTTCACACCACCGAGGGAAAAGCAAAGTGCTCGGTGTTTTTCACAAAAGGTCAGAGTGGGTAAAATCCAGAGCCTGTCCATCGATGGCAAGAGATGCAGGAGTGCAGCTGTTCCACGGGGGTTGTGGTGCTCTAGGAAGAGGAAATGCATCATCCCCCACAATATTCTGGCTAAGTGAGGGTGTTAGAATTACAGTTCAGCTGGGGCTTATGCTGATTTAGGTGATTCTAAGTCCTGATTTCTGTAAGTTCCGCTTTTAGCAAGTTCGCAACATTTTCCTCGGTTTGCAGGTACCTCAGAGCTTTCTGCCGAGCAGCAGATCCCCAAAAAGCAAACTTCATCTTGCTGACAACAGTTTTGATGCCTTAATTGCTTTCCACGGGCTGCGAGGCAGTCCAAGGACCGCGTTTCCCTCTGGGATTTGTAGACAACAGCCTGAAGGCAGCTGATAAGTTTATTAAAGATGCTGCTGTTACTCTGAAGCCCCGGAGCCGCTATTAATATCCCAACAACACCGTGTATGTGCTCAGGGGGAGGAAATTGTCCCTCCCCTCTCTTCTACTCCTGGATAAAGCCAGTGGGATTCTGGTGCTGCTCGTGTCCCCGTGGAGGATGGGGCATTGCAGCGGGAGCATCAGCTCATGCTGGGGCAGCTGAGCAGTTTTGGGATTACACAGCTCCTCATCCTCACCAGCCTGACTTGCGGCAGAGTGTGGTTGTTTACCCCAGACAAACAGCAAATTTTGCGGAGTTTAATCACAACAGGCAACACCCCATCTACCTTAGCCTCTAGTTAACAGCAGAGAAAGGACTTCCTCTGCTGACTCTTGAAGCAAATCCTGTCATTTGTTTTCTTAAATAAATGCTTTCAGCCACGCCATTGTGGAGGGATCACAAAACTTCAGGGATGAAGAGGATATTTGCCACAAAACTCGCCTCTAACTCTAAAAAAGAAACCAAACCTTAGTTCTTGCTCAAAAGCTCTTATTCCGACTCCAGACCCTGATTATGCACCTTCAGAGAGTTAATGGCTGGGGTTGGTGTCTTTTCTCTGCTAAGGTAAGAACACATCCAGTGCTCTCGTTTTGATCTCCATTTAGATTAAGGAGCTCTTTCAGATCCGGGGGGTGAATTGTTCACTCCCAGCAATGAAGTGAATAATTTGCCTTTTTGCAAGGGAATCTATTCTCTCAGGAGCACCTGATCCTGGCTTTTTGTCCTCAACATTTCGTGGCTTATGGCATGAACCGGCGCAGACCATGGAGGGTCAAAGTAACAAGGAGCACACACGGAAGAAGGAAGGCAATGGATGTCTCTGGCTCTGCTCTTTGTGTCAGATTCTCCAGTGCTTTGCACCTGGAGCAAACCCCAATCCTATTTGCCCCACTGCAAAGCAGTTGCTTTTGGGGCTGGTATTAATCTTTATTTATTACTTTTATGACGGAGAAGCTGGTCCAGTCAGGGATGTAGGAGCATTCCCTGCCTCTCTGGCACAAGCGCAGACAGGAGGGAGAGTCTGGCTCTTCAGGATTTCAGGACCAGTGCCTCTTTTGGGAAGGTCTTCAGCCACTCCTAGAAACGGCAAAAAAACCATGTGTACTTGTGGATTTCTGCCCCAATAAGTTTGATAGCAGAATTTAATAAATGAAGGGTACAGGGGCTGTGGTTGAAAGGAGGTGAGATCAGCAAGCCCTAAACAAAGAATCTTATTTCCGTAGGCTGCGTCTCGTGTGAGTGATAACATCTTTCCTCAGCCTCAGCTATTACTGGATGCTTTAATAAGAAGCTTTCAGGACCTGGAAAAAGGACTAATGGCCACAAACATGGGGGGGTTTGTGTATTTCTTTTTTAGCTGACCTGAAAAACCAAGCACAAACCTTATCTTCTCGATGCCCTGTGGCCATTGCCTGCTCTCCTACCATTCCAACCTCAAATATACCAAATATACCAAATAAACCACCACCATCCTGTGCTGGATCCCCCAGCAGTCCCTGGCAGAGTGAATCTCCCAGTTTGGACTCTGTAAGCAGCTGGGAAAAGAAAACCAACTTCCCACCTTCGTGCTAGTTCAGACTGTGCTCGTTAAGAAGCTTTTTGCCTGAGAAGCAGGATGCTGTCTCTTCTCTCATCCCTTCCCTCCTGTGCAGGTAGAGAGCACAAGCCTTTGTCTAACATGGAAATGGATTCAGCAAAATGTGTGGCTGAGAGCAATTTTGCTGTGCTGGGGTGGGGGGAAATGTCAGTGAGAGATCAGCTCTTTTCTGTCTGTATTTTCTGTTATTCAGCGTCGCAGCCTTGATTTTTCTAAAGCTCTCAGCCAAACGCTCACCTGCTCGTCACCGACCATCAAAGCAAGGTTTCCAGAAGGGTTCATCTGCTATTTAGAGTCTGAAAGAAATTTCAGAAAAAAACCCCTTTTTGCCTCCCCACTTCTAAGCCAAATCCTTTGCAAACCAGCGTCAGTGCTGAGTGGGAGGCAAGGTAAGCTGGAGAGGCATTTGGGAGCCAAGGTGGGCAAATTTTTGGGTGCACACCAGAAAACGGCAGATACCTCAGCCACTGCCTTGCAGGCGGAGTGGCAGGATTTCTATTCCACCACCCCTCCTCCTTGTCCTCCAGGAATTACCACATCCCTGCATATTTTGGGGGACAGCTGTGGGGAGAGGTGGGTTTCGCTCAGGGTGAGAAAATTTCTGGTAGTAT
Source organism: Dasyornis broadbenti (assembly GCA_013397935.1). Classification (NCBI taxonomy): domain Eukaryota; kingdom Metazoa; phylum Chordata; class Aves; order Passeriformes; family Dasyornithidae; genus Dasyornis; species Dasyornis broadbenti. The sequence continues at coordinate 60,143 of VZRN01002589.1, read as the reverse complement.
TGGAATCCTGAGGTCTCCGTGACCCAAAACCTCTCCCTGTCACCTCAGAATAAATTTCCACTTGTAAGTTTTCCGGCTGAAAAGGAAAACCAGTCAATTACTCACGAAGCAGGAGCACAAGTGCTTGGTTTTCAAGGGAGTTGGAACAGCAGAAAGCACTGCTGGAGCACTGAGAAGCCCACGTCTGTTTACACTTAACAGGTCCCAGAACATACAACAGCATCATTAATGGCCAAAAAAAAATAGAAGCCAAAAACCCACCAAGCCCCAAACCTTACTGCAATTACAGGCAGACAAGTGAACCACTTCAAAACTGCTCTGTCCACGCAGTGTCCTCCCACAGGCTGAGGGGGAAATGCACAGTTTCTTGCAGATTTTCCAAGAAATACGTAGCAATTCCCAGAATGTGGAGAGGGTTATGTTTTCTGCGGTAATTTGTTTTCTTTTTTGTTTTTTTTGCCGTACCTGGGATGAAATATCACCAGAAGTAACATCCCCCCTTACATCTGCTGGTCTTTAATACACACAAAAATGTCAACAGGCTGGTAGTTCCAGTTTTCAAAGAAATCCTTAGTCATGCCTGGTGCTCTGAATTTGGCCTGGGTCCTTTGAACTCTGAGCATTAAACTTCAAGGCAGTTTTATTATTCAAAGGCAGGTTCTTGTGTATGGGCTGAAATTGTTGTGGTTTTCCCTGCTCTGCCATCTCTGTGTTTTCTTTCACTCAAAATAAACACGAGGAGCTGAGTATCACCCTGAGGTTGTTTTGGGGACGATACAGACTTTGGACTGTTCTGTATCAGAACACTTTGGTTTATATAATAGTGAATAATTTTTGTTTGGTGGCTTCAATTCGCTTCTGTGTCCACAGAAACTGTTCCAGGTCCTCCCAGGACCCATTATTCAGGTTCATCTCACCGCAATTCCTTGGTTCTCTGGCCTCACAATCAAACTGCATCTCCTGTGATTCCCTTTGCACTCACAGGGCGAAAATCATTTTGGAAGCATTGGGCAGAGAAATAGAGGGAAAAGTTTTTATTTTGGAAAGCAAAGGGCCACCAGAGATCCATGACTACAGAGAAAAATATTCATAAGGGTTGTTCAAATGCAGGTCTTGGGTACATTTGCTGAATGTTCAAAAAAAAAAAAAAAAAAATTATTTTCTTTTAAAACTTGTCAGGCTGTTCTACATGGGATATTCTTTGTGTGATTATTAGGAGCTGGTTCAATCTAGAGTTGAAATCAAGCTGGCTTTTGCCTAACAGTGCCTCCAATCACAAAACCATGTCACTTCTGTCTGCTGAAAGACATTTTCCATTTGCTGCTTCCCTTTCCCTGGGCCAGAGGGGTTCCTCTTGCAAACCTTTCCTAAAACAGGGGCTGCAGTGATCCCTGCTCATCCGAGTGCATTCCTGATAAAGGCAGCTGACATTCTTTGCGCATAAAACCCCCTTTTGTTCTCATCTGAGGTGTTTTCCTGGTCACCTCTTCCATTTGTGCTGCTGGTTATATCCCAGAACTTGATAAATTAAATGTTTTATGTATTCCTTGTAAGATTGGGGCAGGTTTGGTTTTCAGCAGAGAAAAGAAAAAGCACAAACAAGTTACTAATTAAATCCTGAAGCCATCTGGATTTAAAGGCAAGGGCCAGACTAACTTTAATACCTGCAGTGCTTCCCGTGGAGATGAGGAATAGCTCTGATTTCCCCTCCACCCTTCCGAGGCCAGTCTGGAAACTCACCCTGAATCCTGGGGACATGGAAAAAGAGGGAGGATGTGAAGAACAGCCTTCCCAAACCTGTCCTCTACTCTCCCATCTGGCCCCAGCACGTAGGGCTCCCGTGAGCTGCAATCCATCCCACAATGGGGTGGGAGGTAATTAGCAGAGGTAATTAGCAGAGATAATCCTCTGGCCAGGGTGGCCAGGCTGCACAAACTCTGATACCCAACAAGGGAGAGGGAGGGGTGGGTCCAAAGCCTCATCAATCATTGCCAATTCCCAGAGAAAACGCAAGGCTGAGGGGATGATGTGAAGCTTTAATCTATGCTGTAAAAACTGGTCGGGTTTTGGGGTTTTTTTTTTTGTGGTTTCGTGGAGAGAAATGGGCACTATTCCACCCAAACCATTCTGTGATTCTGTGATGAACTATCCACAACATCCTTTGCTTCTGTCAAAAATGACTGCAAAGAAAATACCCCAAAGGCTGGATTTTCTGCCTTGTCTTATGAATTACCTGCAGTACCCTTAGAAATACTTTTTCTCTGTGATTTTAAGTATCAATTTTATTTTCACCAACATTTTGTATCCATGCCAGCACAGTGTATATATTCTCCCCAGCACAGTTTTGTTGTGTTGTTATTTTATTTACTCCCTGCCTTGTGAGGTTTGTTGATAGATAAACCTCTTATTTCTTAGTGCCAAAGCCTGATCTCTTTGATGGATGTTTCTTGAACTCTCTTTGTGTGCAAACAGTGCCTGGGATTCAAAAAATACGACCAGCCAAGCCAATGAAACTGCAAAGAGCCTCACACCATCGTCAGTCCCACATCCCATGCAGGCAGCTGCCATTAGTTTGTTTTCAGTAGGGTTTTTTGTTTTTTGTTTTTTTTTTTTTGGTAAGCTCAGTTTTTCAGGACCTGCCGCTTGAGAAGATGGCAGTGCATTGTGGAGCTGAACAAGTTATACCAGCATGAAAATGTTGCCACTTGGGGATGAATATGGAATTCATGGATATGGATACATGTGGAGATACTCAGGAATCGCTTTTAACCACGTAAGACTTCATTTTGTGCTAATTTTCAAATCAATACAAACAACTAGTTTTTGAGGAACCAGGTGGATCTTGTCTGTGTTGGTTTCCTGTTCCTCTCTTTGACCTGTGCTGGATCTTCTCTGTGCGGTCTGTGCCACGTTCTCTCGCTCATTTTACAGACTGAGCATTTTATTGAAGTTTTGCTGCTTCTTTTGTTTTCATGCCCTCAGTGAACTTAGAGTCTTGATCTCCACCAGAAAATAAAAATTATTGAAAGGCAGGGCTGAAAACCTGTTGGTGCTTGGGGTGTGCTTGGTTAGGAAGCCCCCCAGATCCTGGGGATGGGATTATTGGTTCTCTAATTACTGTGATTACTGGTTTAATAATCCCTAATTACTAGTTGTGTTCTGGACTGGGCTCTGGGTTGGAGAGCCACCGCTTTAACACCAGTGGATCAGCTTCTGCTGTAATAAAAGCGATTCTGCTACAACAAAAAGGACTTGTTGGGCCACACCACATCCCGGGAACAACTCTCGGAAAGTGACGGTCTCCTTGTTCCACCCAGCACTGAGGACACCCGTGTTTGTGGGGATCCTTCAGCCTCTGGCATGCAGATCTCCGCTGGCAGAAGAGCATTTTGGGAACCTTTTGTGTTTTTCAGAGAACAACCTATTCCCCGAGCCCTGACGAGGCAGGACGGGTATTCCTGTGCGGAGTTTGTTTCTCCACGTGTGATAGACCCTGAGGGAGCGTGCCTTTGATTTTTCCCCCCTGATTGCACGGGGGAGGCTGCTTGAGGAGCAATTTCCTATTCAAAGTGGGAAGCAGGATGGAATCCGGCCATTTAGCCTTTTCTTCTGCGAGGGGGAAAAAAGGTGCAATTTCAAGCACATTAAGCAGCGTCACTGAATTACAGAGCAGGGAGTTGTAAAAAGATACGGAAAAGTTCTCCCTGCCTGTTTAGGTGGGCAGGTCTGGCTCTTCACCGCCTCGTGGAGCAGTGAAAGGTTAACATTTAGTTTATTTTTGCACCATGGGCGTGCAAGGTGAGGTTTTGCGGTTTTCTGGTCCTTTTCTATGGAATTCTGGAGCTCCAGCAGATGTCACAGGACCCCGGGCTGAGCAGCAGGGGAAGCAGATCCTGCAGAGGATGAGGAACAAGGAGCAAAGGCTTCTATGCCTCCACATGCTGAAAGAGAAGGAGTGGAGCAGCTGGGTGGCCAAGAGAGGTAAAAAAGGTGATTACACAAAGGACGTCCACACTTGGGGAATGATAATGGCTTAAAGTTTCAGCAAAGGCCAATATGAACATGGGGAGGGAACAGGCTGATGAAAGGGAATGAGAAAGTCCAAAGAGAGGCAAAACTCAAAGGTTTCACTGATCAACAAGGAAGGAAAATCAATTATATCCATCCTGGAGATGCGGAAGGACTCCCACGGGGAACTGAAAATGGAAAAGTTCCATGAACCCAAACCTGACTTGTGTGGGGAGATTTGGCAGGACATGGTAACCTCATGTGCTGCTGCTTGTACTGCCCTGCTGTGCACTGTGGGATTAAAACCGTTGAGACATCCAGAGGCGAAGGAAAGAAGATAAGTGCCAGAGCCTTCCCTTTGCTGCAGTGGGCTGGGAAAGCAGAGGATTAGGGAAACTACCTGTGCTCAGCTGATGGCTGAGTTTGTAGCTGAAACTTCAATTTGTAAATCAGTTTATTGACAAGAAGAGCTGATTTTTTATGTTTCACAGAGAAACTCAGAAAGTCTCACGTTACCCTAGTGCTGCATCTCCACTAATAAACGAGAGCCAGAAAACAGATTATTATTGACCAAACAGTCTAATTTTTAATGTTTTCTCATACACCTTCAGTCTACAGAAGACTAAAAGTCTTCCATGTAATACCAGGGAAAGCACAAACCTGACCTGCTTTGGGGCAGGAGGCTCTCAGACTAGTCTTGCTCTATTTTTTATTGTAAAAGGTGAAATATCAAGGTCTTTGCAAACATCTCATGGTTACTTAGCTACTCCAGTGTGGTGCTGCTGGAAGCTGCTCTGTGAAATCTAAAAGACACACAGTCAGAAAAGACTGATTATCCCAGGAAGTTAATGACCTGCAGCAGGAGGAGCTGCTGCTGTCCTCGAGGCTTGGAAGTCTCCTTCCTTCCTTCCTTCCTTCCTTCCTTCCTTCCTTCC
>VZRN01002589.1:40309-54478 GCA_013397935.1 Dasyornis broadbenti | reverse complement strand
TCCCTCCCTTCCTTCCCTCCCTCTCTCCCTCCTTTCCTCTCTCTCCACTTGAGAGATTACATTTGAAACTCTCTAAGGAAGTTCTAAAAACAGGTGCAGAAAAGAAGAACAAAAAGCTCCGCCCCAGCCTATCAAGAATGTGAGGCCCTGTTTTCCTAAGCAAGAAAATGCCCAAGGATGATGCAGCTGAGAGTCGTCCTTAGGACACTACTCACCACCTGCCTTGCCCTGCAGGTTCCTGGTTCTGTGTAGATGACCCACAAAGGCAAACTATAAAATTGTCGCTTTAATGGTGCCTGACCACTTCATGCTCCTTCTTAAAAGGAGGAAATTCCTCCGAGTGGAATGTTCAGCAAGAGCACCCAAAATAGCACCTTTTAATTCCCTGTCCAGCCTTGGCTTCGAGCTCCAGACTCCTCCCAAGCATATTTCATGTGAGGCTCCAGGCAGTCTCCCTGCAGTAACTGGACCCTTGATGGCTTGGCTGGGCTGCCTATCCCAGGCTTGTTTGGAAAGACAACAGGTAGAGAGACAGGACAAGGACTGCAGTCCAGGCTCCCTTCCAAAATTCCTGGGGAGCTGATCCCTCAGCCAGCGTGCGGCCTGCTGACATTAATGAGTTTTTGTTATGCAAAACCAAATGAAAACTGGTTTTGCTTAGGCCGAGGTTTCGAGGGATGAGATCATGGGGTGACTGAATGCACCAAGTGTGACTCACCAGGGTCTCACAGCAATGACCACGGAGCAGAGCTCCCAGCTCACATCTGCTGGAATCAATCCCCACGCCAGGGCCAGCCTGTTGGGCACAACTGTTCCCTGACGCTGTTTCTGAAGCCATCTTTGTTGGACGCAGTTTTTGCCAGGCCCCTCAGAGGCTGGATAAAATATTCTCGCAATTTCTTCTGCCTGGAGCCATGGGAAAGATTCTTCTGGAGGGATGGGAGCACCAGGCACAGGAATGAACGGCACGGGAGTTGAAGAACCACGGAACCTGTGGAAAGGACAGGAGAGGAGAACTTCTGCAGAAGAAAGGTCAGAGAAGCACAGAAATTCCTGAGCTGGAAGGGACCCACAAGGATCATCCAGTCCAACTCCTGTCCCTGCACAGACACCTCAACAATCCCACCCTGTGCACGGGAGTTGAAGAACCACGGAACCTGTGGAAAGGACAGGAGAGGAGAACTTCTGCAGAAGAAAGGTCAGAGAAGCACAGAAATTCCTGAGCTGGAAGGGACCCACAAGGATCATCCAGTCCAACTCCTGTCCCTGCACAGACACCTCAACAATCCCACCCTGTGCCCGAGCATTGTCCATACACCCCTGGAGCTCTGTCAGGCTGGTGCTGTGACCACTTTCCTGGGGAGCCTGTTCAATGCCCAAACACCTTCTGGGCGAAGAACCTGTTCCTAATATCCCACCTAAACCTCCCCTGACACAGTATTCTTACAGTTTTGGGTGCTACAATATGAGAAAGATTTGTAGCCCCTGAAAATATGCACAAACTTGAAAAGTTTCCCAGGAGAAGGGGAGGAATGAACACGGAACTATGGGAAATCTGTTTCTGCCTGCAGCTGATCTCTCTGTAGGAGCTACAGAAGTCACCCCACGTCTGTGGATGATGGGAGAGGAGGGCTGTGCCTTTCGCCACCTTTAGAAGAAGCCCTCAGCCACTTCTTCCAGCCCTTGGTTTCCTGGATGTCAGGAAATGCTGCAAAACCCGGTCTGGAGGCAAGCCTCGGAGACTTGAAAGGTGTTTGAGCCTGTTGGGTTCCAGACATGACAGATGACATTGATTCTTTGCATGGGAGGTTACAAGGAAGAGCTGGTTCAGGATAAATGTATGGAAACGTGTCCTAGAACTCCCTTTGAGCAAAGGAAAACCAGGTGCTGATTGAAAGAGCATGTAGGAGTAAAAGAGGGTTATTCAAGAGGGACACAACTGGCTGTCGCCACTTTGGATGGCAGAAGTGACACAAATCAAGTGCAGGAGTGCAGCCAGACCCTTTTCTTTTCTGGAGGACAATATTTTATCTATTTTATCAGATTAGGAGCCCTGCACAGACTTCCCTTGCCTCCACAGATATCAAGGCCCCAGTCTCTGGTGGGATTTCAGAGCACTGCTGCCCACAGCAAACAAACCTCATCTCTGATCCTGAAGGAAGGCATCATTTGGAAATTTCCACCTCTCATTGTCTCTGCTGCTCCTTTCTGTGTATTTTGTCTCCAGTGAGCGATCAGAGCATCCTGACAGCGCTTGAGATACGAGCTGTGAGAAAGATGTGTCTTGGGATTTCAATCTTCCTTGGGACATTTGCTTGCAAACATCTGCCTGTTTGTGCAATCTGGCTTCTTGCAGCAGAAAACTCCTTCTTCAGAAGAATTTTGATGAACCCTGGGACAAGCTTGACTCTGGCAGTGGTGCTGTGTCTGTCCCCAGAGCAGGGGGAGGGATGGGAAAGGGGGAGTGACTCTGGCAGATGCAGGGAAGTGGCTCTGACCTTCCTGTCGTTTCAGGGGAGGATTTTAGCAGAGGGTTTCCCTTGGGCTTCATCCTCACCATCCCTGCCTCTCTGTATTGACAACAGCACAAACAGCAACCGCTGTAAACCAGAAAACTCACAGCTGCATCCTCCAAGGGGACAAGGCAGTGAAATCACCTTGCAGGTTGTTGTGGGCAGAAAACCAGAGATTCATGGAATCATGGAATTATTTGGGTTGGAAGGGACCTCAAAGCTCATCCAGTTCCATCCCCCTGCCTTGGGCAGAGACACCTTCCACTATCCCAGGTTGCTCCAAGCTCCATCCAACCTGGCCTTGGACACTTCCAGGGATCCAGGGGCAGCCACAGCTTCTCTGGGCACCCTGTGCCAGGGCCTCCCCACCCTCACAGGGAAGAATTCCTTCTCAAGATCCCATCTAAATCTACTCTCTTTCAGTGTGAGAGCAGCTGAAACACGGCACACCTGGCCAAGAGCAGGGCTGCCTCCTCATCCCACTGCAACTCAGCTCTGCTTCTGCAGCTCCTGCCAGCTGCTCTGCCCACCCCCAATCCAAATTCACAAATAACACACCAAAGCCACTGTTCCCTAGTTGAGGGGCAGAAACCCCATGGGAGTGGGTGAACAGATTGGTGAAGGTGCAGAAGGTCTTGCTGCAGTTACTCTCCATCATTTCAGGGTTGGAGGGATGATGCCTCAACCAGTGCAAACTGGGTTCTTTTATCCCCTAAATCAAAGTCATAATTAAAGGAGGACTTGAAGACTCCTGCTCGCTGCAGTCCTGGGTATCTCATGTTGCGAAACTGCTGATGAACTCTAACCTCATGAGCAAAGATTCATCTGCCTTGATGAAAGATGGGGTGAAATATTTCATTACCAGGAGTTTGACCCTGTCGCATGAGGCTTCCTTAGTGCCTTCAACCACTCACTGCTGAAGCTTCCCCGAGCTGCACAGAATCATTATCCTCCTTTTCCGTTATTCTCATTGTACGTTATTCCCGTTTCACAGATAGGGCACCAAGGAGACATCACTGGGGGAGCTCCTCTCCCTACCTTGTGGAAATCTAAAATGAGATGTCTCTCCCTAAGCCAGTTCCAGTTTCCCTCTAACCTGCTGTTGGAGGGTAAAAGGACAAACTGGTGCCTCCAGGGGAGAATTCTCCTGACACAGGGATGATAACCCAGTTTAGGAGGAGATTCATCACCCTCTGCAGTGTCTGGATAGCTTTTTGTGGATGCTGAAGCAATCCAAGGGTGACTAACCTGCTCATTCTCACCAGACTCACCTGCTGAGTCTGGAATAGACCTAAGAACCCCCAGTTCCACATCCTTGTTTTCCAGGATTACTCAGCTTTGTCTCAGCACTCAGCAGCGTGTTGAGGATTCGAGACAGGCATTTAGGCTCTGCTCCCGGCTGACTCAAGCCCAGCGCTGTCTTTTATCTCATTAAAAGAAACTAAACTGAATGTAATACTGGGAGCATGGAGAAGAAGGATTTGTGCGGTCTCCAGTGCTGTGTCAAACTGAGAAAAACAACCTATTCCAGCAGAAAGTACCTGCTACTGCCCCACTGAGCAGTTCTGCTTTCCATCAGTGCAGCACTGCCTCGGTGCTGGTCTCTCTGCTGGGGTTGTCCTGCTTTCCTTTGTGATCTGACACAGCCTCCCGTGGCAAATTAAAACCTAGGAACTGTTGGCTTTGACAAAATACTCACTTGGCTGACGGCAGGGAAGCATGGATTTACTCACTGTGGAGGGAGAGGCAGGGAACATGTTTCCCTTTTAATGTTTTCTGCCTTCTGCTTGGTGAGAGGCTCTTCCTCCTGCCCCCAGGACAGAGCTGTACCTGTGCCAGGATGCCCTGATCACCCCATAACCTCAGGGGTGCTGTCTGACAAGAGCATGACAAAACCCCTGAAAAAGCCCCAGACAGATGCAGCAAAATGAGAGACAGATCCTCTCTGATTTGGCCATAAAATCACAGCCAGCTCCTAATTTAGCCTCAAATTTACAACCTGCCTCCAGCTTCTGGTCTGTCTTCCTGAAGTTACTATTGATTCTCACCAGATCTTTCTCCACTAACTTGGGCTTCACTCCAGAAAACTTCGCTTCCCTCTGTGTGCAAACACAGGAGTGGGAGGTGTCCATCCTGCTGTGTCTGTTTGCCCCGGGCCATTTGAAAAAAAGAAAAGAAAAAGAGATATAATTTAATCCTTCATATGAGCTCCTTCCATTTAGAACAGCTCGAGAGGGTGAATGAAGACTCAAGAGACCACACAGCTGAATGGGCAAGAGCTGCACGAGCCAAAACCAACAAATCCTGTGAAAATTTAAATAACTAAGAGCTGTTTCTCCTCAATAGTTCTCCCTCCCTCCATCTTCATGGAACTGAGGTCTGTAACTGGGAGTCACTGCCCAGACGAACTCGAGGACAATTTAACAGCACAGGGCAATGCCCTCGGAGGATGGGTCAGCTCTGGGACACCAGCGAGCCCAGCAGCAACACTTTTATTTGCTGGGAAAGGCTCAGTGACAAAGGGTTGAAGTGAAAGAAGTGCAGAATTCCAAGCACGGGTGGCTGACGCCCTGGCTGAGTGGCTGGGCAGTGTATCTGGAAAAGTGGATATGCAAATTTTCCCACTTTCTTCCCAGCTGAAGTAGTATTTTCAACCCCTGCTCTACTTTTATACCCCAAATTTGTGCCCTACTTTTTCATTTGTTGAATGACAATGCTGAAAACATCAAAATAAAGATTAACCTGGAGACCCTTGGAATAAAACCTTGGATTGTTGGAAGATCCCTTCCAAGGTTAAATTCCACTTTCATCCAGGTTTCTTTTTTTTTATGCTGGCCAGTTTTAATACTTCTAGCCACTCAACAGTATATTTGTTTCGCAGTTTGTTACATATTTGGCAAAAAAGGGGAATGTTTGTCATTTACAGATCTGAGTTGTCACAAACCAGGTTCAAGAGGACTCATTAATCTTTTTGACAGGTGTGGACAAAACGCGCATTTTCAGTCGATGGAGAAGAATTTTAATGCATGGCCGAAAACATCTGGCCAACATCAGGACATGCGAGCCCTGATCTTTACACAAGGATCTGGCAAGGTGGACTTATTACACGGGTGCTCACTTGATTAGCACTAATTATATCTGAGTGCAGATCCCAGTGTTTACATGCCGACACCAGCTTGGAATGAAAATCAAAACCAGAGGCTGTTTCATCGTATTTGGTTGGTGCAACTGTTCCCATCTGCTGGGGATGAGTTGTCCAGCCTGACAAGGGAAGCTCAGGCTGATGAATTGAGCTCCTTAGGGCAAGGGGCATCAATCAGGGAGGAAATCATCAAATCATCGTGGTATTTTCTGCTGACTTGCTACATGCCCAGTCTTCCTTGCTTTCTGAAAAGGTAGACTGAAAGGTATTTATAGCACAGTCCTTCCTGAGAGATTTTTCTAGAGGCTTGTGGGATGAGATCTTGACACAGTTTGAGTAGTTTTCTGGTCGTGTTGTGCCCTTGGTATGGCTCCAGAAACTGCAGGCTGAGTGTGTGATGGTGAACACCTCCTCAGAATTGGAATAAAGCCAGTTTCCCACTCCCACCTTTTCTCTTAACATCCCCTTAAAGAGAAGCAAAACTCCTCCGAGTGACAGTTCTGTGTTGGGGGACTCGCGGGGTTTGTGGAAAAAGGGGGAAACACAGATCTTTCCTTTGCCTGCTCCCATGAAGAGCTCTCAGCCCCTTCCCCTCCTTGACGCTTATCCTGCCCCACTTTGGAACTGGTTCATCTTGCTCAGAGCTGCTTTATGTTCTTCTTTAAGCCAGAACCAAACCAAAATCAACTTTGCCCACCCAAAAATTGTAGTTTTGGTTTGGCGTGCATCGAAGCTTTTCATGTGAAAGGAATTGCAATCTGGAGCTTGTTTTTTTTTTTTTATTTTGACAGCATGGCATTTTCTGCTCCGTGTGGATACAAACACGTCAGTTCCCTTGCAGAGGAACCAGCACCGAGGGCTGTCTGGGATCCAGATTTTATGGTGTGGAGGCTTTCTCTGACACACAAGTGAATGTTGTGCTGATAATGACAAGCTTCAAAATCGATGAGCAGTCACGGTTTGGCCTGGGAGAAGAAAGAAGCACCCTCACCTACAGATAATGCAGAAAGGAGCCAAAGGCACCATTCTTACCAAATAACAATTCCCATGGGCAGACAAACGGTGAGATGGCAAGCTACCCTAAAATCTGGGCTGCAGGGAGAGCTGTCAGGTGGGCTGGGGTCTCTGATTTCTGGGACCTTTGTGAGACAACTTCAAGCTGGTGAGCAGGGGAGGTTTCTGAGAGGCCTTCAGGGACCATTTCAGAGCTTCAGAGAATTACTCACGTTGGAAAAACCCTCTAAGATCCTTGAGTCCAAGCATTAACTCAGCACTGCCAAAACCACCACTAATCATGTCCCCAGGTGCCGCATGCGCAGGGCTTTTAAACCACTCAGAGACGGGGACTCCACCACTGCTCTGGGCAGCTGTGCGGGGCTGGACACCCTTTTGGTTCGATTAGGTCCCGAAGCTTCAGCTATTTGATGTCATTTCTGCATCTCCTCAGGGGCAGTGGACAGTTTGGGAGGATCCCTGGTGTGTCAGGTGGGAGGACGGGGCGTGCTTGCAATTTACAACCCACTTGGGCTACGGCCTTGTCTCTTTTCAAAACTTTGCGTTTGACAATTTTTTTTTTTTATTATTGCTTCACGTTTTAGTGGATGGCATGAGACATACACAGGGCTGGAAGTCATGTTTTGTTCTGTGCCTCCCCAATACCTATGTTTGGCTTCATGCTTGGTTCATAATTAGGAGACCAACCTCCTTTAGCCAGGGGAAGGGGAGTAAAGGGCTGCAGGTTTTGATTCAGAGCAGATGAATCAGACTTTGATCCTTCCAAATTCCCCGTTTTGAGGAGCAGTTTTCTTCCACGAACAACGTAGGAGTCACTACCTGCATCTGTTGCCTGCCTACAGCAGGCTCTGTAGAACATCCCCAGGAAGAAATTTCTTTTACCTGAAAGAAATTTCCTGGAAAAATAAGGTTCTCCCAAAGCATTATTTCTTCCGCTAAAATCCACTTTTCCTTTGTGGAAGCCCCCGTGGCAGAAGCAACGATGCAATGTGTTGGGGCCACTGTAATCTGGCTGCTTTACAGAACCGGGTTGTTCATTTGTTCAGTTTGTGTTTCAGGGCAGCCTAAGGGAGAAATCCTCAAACACCCTCCAGCTTCCCTCTCTCAGAGAAATTTTGCCTGAAAAAAGGCAGAGCCTCTGTCTTTGTGCCACCTTTTTCCAAGCCTTTGCATCGGTGAGCACTGAGATGTGCACCCAGGTACGGAATTCGCTGGTACGGTAAGAACAAGGAGCGGATTTACTGACCTTTGCTGAGGTGACTCTGACCTCAGATGCTCCCTGGCTGTGCAGCAGAGCCTCGTCTGCCTGGCACATGCGGCCCCTGGATTAACCAGGTCGTGTTGAGTAGAGCACAAAGGACTACACGAAGGCAGATGATGAGATCTCTCCGGATGCAGCCAGGGAGGCACAGCCAAGTCTGCTGACGTGGGGATGGAGCACTATCAGCCTGCCCCAGCTGAGCCTCTGGGCCTTGTGATTTCCAGCCCTCTTCAGCCTGGCAGCTGTAAAATTGCATTAGTGGCGTTAGAGGCATCTGTGTTATGAATTTCTGCTGGCTAACAATGGGCAAGGATCTTTCCCACACCCAGCAGAGAGGTCTGTGGAGCTCAGCTGGAAACCAGTGGTGAATCAAGACCAGTGGTTCTCTGCTTTCACTGACGCTTACACCAGCCCAAACACATGGAAGGCTTCCAATTTCTCTCGGAGTAAACAAAGGAAAACACAAAACCCCATTATTTTGTATGGCTCTTTGTTCATGGAGTATTTTTAGTCCGGCTGACGATCTTTTTTGTGCATCCACAGTGTCTAATTAAATACATTCATCAAAACGAAGACTCCAGGGAAATTTTTGTAAACGTTACACCATCCAGCAGGTTGCATCCATCCCTTGCAATGCCAATTTCACGTGTCACTCTGGGAATCCAGGCATGGGTTTATTATCTTATTTCACTATCATAGTTCAATAATTTACAAAAAAAAAATCATCACATCCCTCTGCCAGTTCTGGAAACAAAGCTCTTCCCATGCATGGTCACCATCAGTCTTTAATACCAGGGAAGTGTGCAGAAATAGAGAGAGGAGACACAAAATCTGTTTAGAAAAAAAGTCCTGTACTTTCAGGATGCATTTATGATGCATGAGGTGCTTGTTCGGCCACTTCCAGATTGCTTCAGCCTCAAATCCAGTTTGTTTCTTCTGCAGGGTCCTATCAGTTTGCTGAAGTGAAACAGAGCAGGAATATCTGGAGGAACATCAGGAAAAGCAGCTGGCCGGTAGGCGAAAATAAACTTAATCTTCCACAGTAAATCCACACATAAAGGTTTATAAAGGGGTAAAAGACAGACACCATGTGATGAACACAACCATGGATTCTGTCTGCGGTAGAGCTTGTGATGCCTTCCATCCCAAAGTGGCGTTTCTCCATCCACACAATTAATTTATTGTATTCCTTCTTGAAAACTCACTGGATCAGGTGTGGTATCGTCTATTTCAGACACATAGGGAGTTTCTGCTGTGGTCTGACTTAATCAAATTCCAGAATGAGGGGCGAGAACAGCCCTGTTAGTCAGCAGAGTTGCACATATGTCAGCGCCAGTGCTGCTGCTGGTTCAGTCTTGGAGAGGAACATTGGATAAAACAAAAGGACTGTGTCCAAAGGGCTTAAATTCCATCTGTAGACCATCTTACTGCCACCCTTGGGCTCTTCACCAAACAGGCTTGGGGCTTCAATACCCAAAAATAGCCCGTGATGTCACTGGAGTTTTAAAAGTCTTCTTGTTTCCTTTTGGAATCACTTGAAAATTCTCTTTTAAAGCTCTCCTTCACGGAGACCAATCTCATTCCTTGAGGCCTGGCCGTCTCTAAAGCAGTGGGCATATGAACAGTGGCGGGGAAGGAAGGGAAAGGCTTCAACCCCACACGTGACTGTGGAGCAATCCAGACTAAAGCAATCCCCTTTTTTAATATTTTTTTTTTTCCCCTTAGAAGCCAGAAAGCCAAGCAACAGTACCCGTGTTCATTAATTTAAGTGAAAACACAAGATTTACTCTCTCCCAAGTTTAACCTCCAGGCTGTTTGGAGTCCTGAAATTGCAGCCTGGCACAGGGCCAGCTCTAAATAGCAGCTCATCCTTTCAGCTTGTTTCCAAAAAAACCCCAACAAAACACAAACAAACGAAACAAGAAAGCTCCACCCATCCTCTCTGTAATTTCAGGCATCAAAATATTCAGGGTTGGTTGCTCCAGAATTTCCAGGAGATACAAAAACACAGAGCATACAAGCAGAGGGGACACTGATACTCTTTGATTTTCCATATTTCCCAGTAACTTTATATCGGACGTTAGAAGGTGCAGTGGTCTCTGTCCTCTTTTTGCCTCATGTGGACTTCAGTAGCAGGATAACAAAAACACAACATAAAGCCCAGCTTGAGGAAAATGTTAATTTTCAGCTCATAAAGCTGGCATCTCCTAGAAGATGTCTGGAAGGGATTGAGACCACTTGTCCTTCTACATGCTGGAGCACCTCATCAGAAGGTTAAAATTCCCTTGAGCTCCCTGATTCCCGGGATCTGGCCAAGCTCCAGACCGTCAGCCAGCATCAAGAGTCTGGGCTCTGGGCCTTGAAGGACCCCAAAGCGTTTTGTAAGCTGCAAACAGTGCAAAAATGCAGCTGCCCCAGGTAAGGAACTCCAGAAAATAAAACAGCGATACCCCTCAATCCAGTTAAATCCTAAAATCTAGACAGAAGAACAAAATATCACACAGTCCAGTGAGTTTTATTCTCATTTTGGAGAACGGATGCCAGCAGAGGTGGATGCTCACTGGGTGTGTTGGGGATTTACTGGTGCACCTCTGCATAGAGTTGAAAGCTGTAAATTGAACTTACAAGTCACAGACCAGGTGCAAAAGAGGAGGAAAGATGGCTCTGTTTATCCTTGTTTCAACCTCTAAAAGTAGATACTTCTATGAGGCAGCAGCAGCAGTTTTGTCATGAAAGTTTGTTTCATATGAGAAAACAGCAACTTTTCTGCTGGAAGTGTCAAAGATAGAAATGTGTAATATCGCGGTTTTCCTCATGTTTTCTCACAGATTTTCTGTTTTAGAAACAGGCAATTCACTGAAATCAGGTGCTTCCTGTAAACAGTTTTGATTGCACAAAATTGCTTTGCTCCTGAATAGAAATCCAAAATAAACTTACTTTTATCCAGTGGCAGAATTTGATCAACTGAAACATGGAATAAAGGAATAAATAATAAGAAAAGGCATTCAGTTTCGTGTCGAACAAAATCCTGTTTCAGCAATAAAGACCCATCTGAATAATTATCTGCAGTGTTTTAGTCCCCAAAACTAAAGGTTTATGCCCCTCAAACCGGTTGAGGACGTCAAGCAGGTGTTACACACTTCGAAGCTGTGCTTCCTCTGCAGATTCCATGTAAGGAACCAAAAAGTCACCTGGAAAAAGGAGCTGCTCGGATTTATAGAAGCTATAAATTTTTTTGTCCTTTTTTCCGTGGATGTAGAACACTGTACATCTGTATTTTCTTACATGGCTTTGTGGTGCAATTTTGGCGTCTGGCCTTTGCAGAGGCCTCCAAGAAGGTTGTGTTAGAGACGAACTGGGATATTTCACCAGCTGGGGAATAGTTTGTGGGATGGAGGCTGGCACAGATTGTGGAGGAGGAATGGTCAGTGCATGGACATGGGTGGGACAAGAGGAACCACGACGAGTCTGAGGAAGTGCCCAGGGCTGTGGTGGAGTCACCATCCCTGGAAGTGTCCAAAAAACATGGATGTGGCACTTGAGGACAGGGTTTATTGGGAAACATGGTGGTGGTGGCAGCTGGGCTTTGTGATCTTAAAGGTCTTTTCCAGCCTCAGTGATTCTGTGGTTCCATGGTTCTGAGCTGCTCAGGTCTAGCAGGATGCACAGGATGAGATTCCAGAGGGGAACGAGGCAGCAGAGGGGGTGTTAACAAGGAGAAACATGAAACAACAGGACGTGGCAGACCTAGGATAACACTCTTGGGATAGCCAGGCCGCTGCTCCTTGGAGCTGAGGGTCTGCATTAATGAACCCTGGAAGTGCTCTCAGAAAATTGGGAAGGGAATATCAGAGGAACTCTGCGTAGGGCTGGATCTATGTGCTGGCATCTCTGCAGAAGTTCAAGCAGTGCAAGCCAGAGGTTGGTGAGGGCCAAAAGGGAAAACAACTTCCTTGTTTCGTACAGAAAAATAATTGCTGCTTGCTAAAGCTGCTGCTTCCCAATCCACTCCTGCCCTCAGGGGTGATGATTCTCTCTCTTCTGCTTGCTTTGCTGCAAATCTTGCTATCTCTTCTTGGTTCTCCAAGATCCCATCAGGGGGCCCAGATGCTTCCTCTGGCAGCTGCAGAAATATTAATGTACGGAATTCTGAAGCCTCAGCTCTGTCCTTGGAGCAGCTCGTTGGGCTTACCGTGCCTACAAGCACAGAAGGGCATCACCAGCTTGTGTTTCTCCCTTTGTAACATGAGGGGGTGAAGAAAATTCAGTTTTTCTCTTCTGCCACCTCGCTGAACGCTTCTGCACCTGGGGAGGACGAACCTCCTGCTCCCCAGGCATCAGTTTGTGCTGGGAAGCAGCGTGGCAGGAAAGGATCTGGGAATTTGGTGAGAACCAAATCTGCCCCCTTCAACCAGCATCAACCAGGTACTAAAAAGATGCAGAGTTACTTTTTCCTGGCCAAATCTCAATGCTATTTTCTTTTCTTTTCTTTTCATCTCCTTCTCCTTCCTCCCCATCATCACCAGAATTTCTGGAGCAGATCTAAGAAAGTTCAAGGAGACAGCTGTGAGCTGTGGGTGGGAGCGTGGGTGTGATATATGCACACCACGCAGGCAAACAGGTAGATAAAAAATAGTATAAATAAAACACCGACAGCCTCCTTTTGTCGCCTCCTTCATCACTGCATTTTACAACTGGGGGAGATTATTTTGCAGAATGTTTGACATCAGTTTGAGACACGTCGTTCCCATGGCAACAGGTCTTTCTCACACTTTTTGTTTTGCTTTGGTTATTTATTGAAATATCTTGTTCTTCTTTAGGAGCTAACATTGTCTCGGGGATGCTTACCTCTTCCCCATCTTCTCAAAGGAATTAAGGTACTTTGTGAGAGCTTCTCAGCTTAAATGAAGCTGCGTTTTTTTGTAATTTCCTAGTGTTTTTCTGGGTTTTTTTGACAATATGAAGTTAAAAGGCAAAAAAACCCCTCTAACAACAAAGCAAAAAAAAAAAAAAAGCAATGAAATAAGAGCAGGGGATGAGCTTGCTGAGCTCCATGTTCACAGGCAGCACAGTGTGATGTGCTTGGACTGGAGTTTTGGTCAGGCCAACCCTGCCAGAGTTCAAAGAGCGTTTGGACAACGTTCCAAGGGTGGGATTTTTGTGGTGTCCTGCGCAGGGCCAGGAGTTGGACTGGATGATCCTTGTGGATATTCTGTGATCCTGCGATTGTGTTCCCCTCATCCGTCACAGATGGGAAGCAGAAGAAATGACTCATTTCCACCAGGAGTCTGGAGTTCAGCTCCTCAGTCGGGGCAGGGGCATCCCTGTTCTGATTTTTCATGTTCATTTTCTCCTTAAATGATACCCCACAATCCCACCCTTTCACACTTCATTCCCCACATCATTATTAAAAATACATCCTGCTCTTGAGCCTCAGTGCAGGCTGCATGGAGCTGTGGGGTGTGGATGAGGAGGTTTATTTCGTGACCCCTAATGTTTTTGATGACCCATAGGCTCTCTCCACCTCCCTTTTCGGCCTCTGGTGGTGTTCCATCAGAAGGTAAAATACAGCCACGAGGCTCTGTTTTTGTCAGGAGACAAAAACACAGCTCAGCAACACAGAATTTGCTGTTTGGCCATGTGATTGCATCCACCAGCAGGAGCCTTTATCACAACGCCAGCTCTAAGGAAAAAGATTTTTGTTTAGTGACCTGAAAGTGAATTTGGAAGCCATCCTTCCAAAACTGCCATGGCTCAGGCATGTCACCGAAAGTCCAGGCTGAGGATGCCAAGGGATCCATCTGAAGCATGTGAAGGGGCTGATACCAGTGGGACAGGAAATGGTGAGGGTGTTCCCGAGGGAATAAACACAGAGTGGATCAGGAAACGTTTCATAGCAGTGAAAGCTGCTCGGCTGCAGAGCCAGCTCCCAGAGGAAGTCCTCTTGGAGGGTCTCCAAACTGTTGCATGGGGGTGCACAGGCTGCATGAGAACACACGTTGGATAGTGTTGTTATTGATGATGGTTTCCATGATGGCGCTAAACAGATGAGTGTAGTAAAGATAACTAATAAAATTATCTGTTCTGCATGAACACAAGGGCTACAGAGAGCCATGGCCAGGCTGGCCGGGGGTCAGCAATAAAATTGTCCTTCCCTCATGCTTTACCAGCCTTGTGAAGGCACTTCTGGGACATCCACCCTGAGAAGATCAACAGTCACATCCTTGCCGCCCAAAAAA
>VZRN01002589.1:20863-40282 GCA_013397935.1 Dasyornis broadbenti | reverse complement strand
AAAAAAAAAAACCAACAAACCAGGTAAAAAAAACAGGTTAAAGAGGTCTGGTGGGGTTTGGAGAGCTGGCTCCTGGCATTTGTGGAACGGCCTTCAGATGCAGCCTTGGGAACCTGCCAGCAGCAGCCACGTTTGCAGGGTGGGATGTTTGAAAGCCTCTGGCAGTGATGGTTGCTGGCTAACAATCCAAAAACACTTGTGGGGTGTGGGTGAGATAATTAAGAAGACAAAAGATAGAAAAGCACAAGAGTGGGAGCAACAGCCTTGCTGCAGCAACTCCTTCTTGAGCTGCTGGAAACCTCTTTAGAGACACCCTCTTCTAGGATGTTATAGAATCACAGAATGGTTTAGGTTGGAAAAGCCCCCTAAGATCCTCGAGTCCAATTCCCCCAGCGCTGCCAAGGCCACCACTGACCGTGTCCTCAAGTGCCACATCCACAGGGCTTTTAAATCCCTCCAGGGATGGAGGGACTCCACCACAGCTCTGGGCACCCTGTTCCAATCCTTGATAGCCCTTTCTGTGAAAAAATTTTCCCTGATATCCGATCTAATCCTCTCATGAGGCCATTTCCTCTTGTTCTATCACTTGTTACCTGGAGGAAAAGATTGACCCCCACCTTATTATAGCTTTATTCCCAAACTCCAGTCCCTCAAATCTTTGTAGAAGGTCCCCTGCAGCTGCAGTGTGGGCAGGGAGTAGAGGCACTGGAAAAATGTTTATTAGCAAAAGACACTAAAAAAAAATAAAAGAACTCCTGTTCATGGTGAGTTTTACACTTTTGCAAGCTCGTTGCTCTCCTTACTATTTGTTGGAAATGATAAAATCTGCTGCTTTTTTTCAACATGAGAATGAGGATTCCTATGTAATTTTTGAAAGCTCACAGAACAGTCATAAGACAAGAAAATAGAAAAAAAACTTCTCACGCTAGTCTCAAGCAAAAATGCTTTTCCTGACAGTGTCAGCTTGCTTAGTGGGTCTTCCTGGTCCTGTACCATGATGAAGTTTCCACTTAAAAAGGTGGAAATGCCCTTTTTTTTGTGGAATAACTTTGCACGGCAAGTGATGCCAAAGCAGGCAAGCCAGGATGTGATGGGGCAGGAGCTCTGTATTGAGCAAAATGAGTATTTTTCTTATTCCCTTCCAGTTTCAGACATTTTCATTATGTATGGCAAAAAATGGCTTAGAACTTGGTATATTGTCTGCCACTTTTTCTTTTTTTTTTCCCCCAGAAGAATGAGAAAGATGAACTTTAAGAGCTGAAACCAGCTGGATACGAACCTTTCAGTGTCCAAATATTTAATGGCTTTTCTCAGCACAAGAAATTTAATTGGTGTCTTTATACCTTCCCAAGGTGGAGAGTTTGTCAAAAGAGAAACTTGACACAAGCCCCGCTGTGTGCTCGATGCTCTTTCATGTCCCCAGGGCTTCTTTCAAAATCCATTCACCCATCCCCGGCGCTGACTGGGTCCTGTTAATGATGGGCATGACCAGCCCTCAAACATCGTTTATTCTTGCGTTTACCCAGTCCTGTGAGGTAGGGGAAGGACTGGGACAAAGGTGTCACTGATGTCACAACTGAGCACTACAGACACCACGGACAAAGCCCCTGGCTCTCAAATGTACACGGCTAAACTTTGCATTTGCCTGTTTTGGGGCAATTAAGAGGGCACAGAGGCCTTTTTGTCCCTCAGGAAACCTTCAACAATTTAGATTCTGCTTCTCAGCCTAGCAGGAGATGCGATGGAGGAACTCCACAGAACCACATCAAGATTAAATAATCCTGGGCTTCACAGGGTAGCTCTGGCTGCCCGTGCTGCCCCAAATGGTGTGATCAGATCACATTTAGAGGCCGGCAGCACTGACTGCAGCCAAGAGCAGCAGCCACGTTCCCTCTCCTTCAAGCCATATCTGAGAGCAAAGGCACTGGTCCCCTTTTCATAAGAAGTATTTTGGGTTTTGGGCTCTCGCCTGTCTAGGAATGTCCTCCTTAAATCCTGAACTTTTAATTTCTATCTCCAAAACTCTGAAAACTGCGTCCAGGACAATGGCCAAAAGTAGACTGGGATATCTTTGTAATCCTTTCCCTCCATCAGAGTGGGACACCAGCCATGGGACACCAGCCATTGGACACTGAAAAGAAGAGAAAGAGAAGTCAGCCCTGAGAACCTTTGACAGAGCTAACAACCAAAAAAAAAATCAATTTATTTTTCAATCGCTTCATTGACAACTGGGCAGTGTCTCTGATGAACAGCTCGTTCTGGTGAACATGGAGGGGTGGGGACACTTCAGGAGAAAAACAGCCAGGAGGAAAAAGAAAATAAACCAAAAAGCAACTTGTTAATATTTAGGATTTATGGATAGAGTATGATGAGCGGGAGTTCCTTTCAGTCTTTTCTCACCTGTGATTTATCAGTCTTGCTCTCAGCACTTTTCTCCCATAACTCAGCACGATTTAACTGGGAAACCTCCTCCAAGTGTGCATTTACTGGGAAGAGTTTTACAGCCACATGGAAAAAAGGTGTTTTGCAGCCCCCTCCAGATTGCAGCTGCCATGGTTCATGGGATCACAGAGTGCTCGGAGCGGCAAGAGAGCCTGTACAATCAGTTTCTGTGCAATTAAACAGAAATAGCTCCGGTTCAAGTGGTCTGAATCAATTCAGCTGTGCAATGTGAATGCCACCAGCAGGCTCATCTTAGAGCCAGTGGTGTGTCCTGTTCCCTTCCCTAATTCCTGTTCACAGGCACATCATCACATTTCCTGAAACCATCCTGTGCTGCAGTGAAAGGGTGGAGCATTTGCTCATCTCAGGTCCTGATCTGTATTTTTGGGGGTGGGGTTGGCCTAAAGGGGTTAAAGGTGGCACTATTTTGAGATATTAGCAAAGAAAAACAGCTTTAGCAGCTGCCCCCTGAGAAAGCATTGGCCTTTTATCAGGGCAAAGAATATTAGAAAATATTAGAAAATTATTATGTTTTTATAAGACAGATGCAACCCAAGCATTTGCTAACCCATCACATGGGTTTGGAAATAACTTCAGCCCATGATGCAGGGTGTTACAAGTGGGAGTGACTTATTATAGGTTTTTATCTTCCTTTGAAGAGAGCACTGAACAGAGAATGAAGGCTAATAACAGTGGTGGGAGCCTGGAGAGGAGAAAAGAGAGGGGTTTCTGAGGGCCTCCATGGACCAATTACCCTCAGATCCCATTGTCTCTGCGATCTTGGATGCAGTGGATGTGCTGGGTGACTTTAAATCCCCTCCTACCCGTGTCCCATCTGTCCTTGCTCGGAAATTCCTCATTTGCAGAAACCTTGGTAGGTCCGTGGTGAGATGGCTCAGGTTTAAAGATCAGAGATGGCAAGGTCTGAGCCATTTATGGCTTGGCTTCTACCAAAATGAACTTATTTGTCTGAATTAGGTGTACAGCCAAGTATAAATAGATCCTGTCTAGACAGACAATGCAATAGAGAAGTGAAATAAAAGGTTCTAACTGTACCAGGCTCCTGATTTTAGCAAACTGCTTCAGAGATTTCCAGACCGAACTGGGCTATCAAGAAGGGAAAGTGGAAACAGTTCACTGTGAATGTATCTGATCGGTCTCTGTTCCTTGAGTTAAAACAATCTAGGAGATTAGACCCAAAATGAAGAGAGACCACAAAACCAGTGCAATAGCAAAGGTGAAGAGCCCTCTGGGTGACTTTCTGCGCCCAAATCCCCAAGCCAGGTCATCTCCTAGTACCACAACACCAGGAGCACAGTGAGGAAACAACATTGCAGTGTTTCTGCTGATTTAAAGGACAGATTTTCAGATTTTAGGCAGATGAAGTAGGAGGGGAACTACCAACAGGTGTGGAGTTCCAGCACAGGTAGGTTTCCTTTGTCCAGCCTGGATCACCTTTCCAGGCTGTTCCAGGGCAGGCACTTTCCCATAACTGAGCAAGCACAGACAGATGCAGTAACATCAACAAACATGGTGTCAGTGAACCCTTAAATACAGCAAGAGTTCAGAGTCCGTAGGATCAAGCTTGCACCTTCTTCCTTTTTATCTTTCCCAAGGAAAACCGATACTTCCTGCACTTGTGACTTTATTCCACTCCTGTGGGAAACATTTTTCGATCAACAAGGGGCATGAACATCGGCATTTTCCTGCATCTGCCTGGTTGAGCGAAGATTTCCTACAGGGATTTCAAAGTGCAGCACTAAAGGGGTCTGTAACACCCACAACAGGGTTATGGTAGAGACACCCTTGAGTGGCACAAAGCTGTTGCATCTATGGTCAGTGTGATGTTCTGACATTTCTATCAGAGGAGTTTCAGATGGGTTGCAGTATGGAATCATAAAATCACAGAATATCCTGAGTTGAAAGAGACCCGCAAGGATCATTGAGTTCAGCTCCTGACCCTGCACAGGCTGCCCCTAAAAATCACACCAGATGCCTGAGAACATTGCCCAGATGCTTCTTGAACTCCTTACATTGAATGCAGCTTTTACTGGAGAAATTTATGTGTTTTTAATCAAGTCCAGTATTTGTATTTCAGTGAAAATTACAACTTCCATCAAGAGATTTAAAAGCTTTCTCTTCAGCTTCACTCTTGAGGAGAGTTAAGAGTTGACTTGGTCACATTTCTGTGAGTGTCTCTACAGAAATTCCCTTCCCAGGAGGATCCAGCCCTTCCACGCAGGAGAAAAGGACAATGTGATAGGTGAAGGTCAGCCTAGAATGAACTTCTGCAGAAATACAGACCAGAAATAAAGGAGAGATGTTTTAATAGGGAGAGAAATCAATCACTGGAACAACTTCCCTAGAGATTTCATGATTCTTTGTTGCCTGGTGTTTTTTTTTTTTTTTTTTTTTTTTTTTTTTTTTTTTTTTTTTTTTTTTTTTTTTTTTTTTTTTTTTTTTTTTTTTTTTTTTTTTTTTTTTTTTTTTTTTTTTTTTTTTTTTTTTTTTTTTTTTTTTTTTTTTTTTTTTTTTTTTTTTTTTTTTTTTTTTTTTTTTTTTTTTTTTTTTTTTTTTTTTTTTTTTTTTTTTTTTTTTTTTTTTTTTTTTTTTTTTTTTTTTTTTTTTTTTTTTTTTTTTTTTTTTTTTTTTTTTTTTTTTTTTTTTTTTTTTTTTTTTTTTTTTTTTTTTTTTTTTTTTTTTTTTTTTTTTTTTTTTTTTTTTTTTTTTTTTTTTTTTTTTTTTTTTTTTTTTTTTTTTTTTTTTTTTTTTTTTTTTTTTTTTTTTTTTTTTTTTTTTTTTTTTTTTTTTTTTTTTTTTTTTTTTTTTTTTTTTTTTTTTTTTTTTTTTTTTTTTTTTTTTTTTTTTTTTTTTTTTTTTTTTTTTTTTTTTTTTTTTTTTTTTTTTTTTTTTTTTTTTTTTTTTTTTTTTTTTTTTTTTTCATTTTAAGGGACAGGGTTTTATTTTAAGGGTATGGATTTGCTCAAAAGGAAACTACAGGCATTTTGTCACCCTGCTCTGCTGTCTGGTAAGGATCAGGGTGTTTGGTTTGGATAAGGATGCAGAAATTAAAACAGAAGGGCTTGACAAGCCAGAAATTGCGCTGGGCACCTCAGGGGTTGGCACATGCAAAGTGGTGGAGATGTTTGCGTGGCTCTTGTCTGATGTCGGGGTTGTTTTGCTCACTTGTGCCTAATCTTGAGTTCATGCAGGCCTGGATTTGATTTTTCTTGCATGGATAAGAATGGGAAACCAAGTTTGTGTTGCCTTTCAAGTGTGTAAAGACAGATTTCCCTTTTGGAGGGAAGCAACTCCAATTAACCCAAATAAATGAGATGCAGTTCAAAGGCAAGAAAGGGCCAAAGAGCCAACAGAGGAAAGGAAGCTTTATTTCCTCTTCCTTTTTAACCGCAAATCAGAAATTTAAAAAAGCCGGTTGGACTTTCCTAAGACACAGAAAGAATATTAAAATCTCTTTTTTCTGCTTCAGCTTTTAGCCTGGGCAGCCAGGAGTAGTAAAATCTTTTTGTGATGTGAGCACAGCGTGCAGATTGCAGGGCACTGTGCAGATAAGGTGTCAGGCAGGATGAGTCACTCATCAGCCACTGCGGAGGATCCTGAATGCACAAACAAGTGATAGTCCCAGAAGACCTCCCCGAGATGGAGATTTAAAAGTCAGTTTATTTCCATGTAAAGTATTCTCAGGCTGTAAAAATAGCCCTGTACCTGGTCTCGATGGAGCTTTTCAGAGACCCAAATGGGCTAAGTAACGTCATCTGAAAGTGTTGTACTCATGAAGTTTTTACTCTGGCAGCAAAATTGCTTTGAACTCGTGAAGTAATTAGGAGCTGTGGGGTGGGAGCTCCACCACCACAGTCAGCATTGCTCCGTTTGGCTGTTGAAATTGTTGTTACTTTTCAAAAAAGAGCAAAGAGTTTACATATTTGTATGATTGTCACAACCGTTGTTGGAGATCAGAAAGTGGTTTGTCCGGCGGACAAGCTGATTTTGGGTATGCAAGAAGAAATAAATGAACCCTGCTTTTAAGTCATTCTGGAATCTTAGTTACGGCAATGAACCTGAACAAAACCAACAGTGACTATTATTCTGTTCAGCAAGATGACAGCTTACCAGTGAAATCATTTCAGTTTCCAAAAATCAGTGGGAACAGTGTCTCCAAGGAACATGTAAGAGTTTTTAAATTGATTTCACACAGCAAAAGATGTGGGATTTTGAAACTAAGGCAGGGAATTGTTTGACAGAAATGGCTGAGGATAACCTGTGTCCTGCAAGGCTCTGTTTCCCAAAACAGTTATGGAAATCTGCAGCGTCATCTAGAATGAGCAAAGTGTTTGATATTGGAGGTTTTTGAGTTTTCTTCCCAAGACCATAAATCTTTTTTTTTAACCAAATGGCAATAGCAGTGGCCTCGCTGCCTGAGCTTGGATGAGGTTTGCAGGCAGTACCAAGCCCCAAAGACATCAGAGAAAGGCTGAAAGCCTCAGTCAAGTCAAGGATAACCAAAATTCTACAACACTGAAAGACTTGCATGGATTTAACCCATGTGAGCACCTGAAAATAAAAAGCTCTTATTGATGGTCCCTGTTTTTGAAGGAGCTAAAAGTTCTGTTGTTATTGCACCGCATCTTTTGTTTAAAGGTTGAACAAGGAACAGAAAGGACAAGATGATGGATGAAATTCTGAAGTTTTTGAAATCCTTCAGAAATTCTGACTCCCATTGAGACAGGATTTTACCTCTGATATCCTAGACAAAAACCTGATTTTATTACGAAAATCTCTAGCAAACACTTTACAAATGCAACAATACCTACCTCTTTTAATGTCTGATTTTGAGGCATTGTTTTACTCAGAAGAGCTGTGCCTTCCACCTTGAATTCTCAAGTGCAGAGGTCTTCAGGGTCTTTTCTACTTCCCCACAACCTTGATGATTCACCAAGCAGGGCCTTTTAGGGATGGCAGGATTGAGATGTGAGATTTGCTCACTTCACGAAAATACTCGTCTCCCTCTTTTTAGAGGGAGAAACATTTTCCTTCAGTTTGATAGAGAACTGAAACATATTTTATATTCATGTTGCATCAATGGGAGGTATTGAAGTGTGGCAGGTTGTTTTTAGGAAGGCTGAGCGGTTAATTTTAGAATTGTCTGTCTAAAAATACACCAGTGTATTTGAAACACCACAAAATCTTGGCAGGATTCATAAACAGAGCGTTTAACCCTTGAGATCCTCTTTCTAAAAGGGGAAAAAACATTGAAGAAAGGCTGCCCTGGCTCTGAGATAGTCATGGCTGATGCCCCCATTCCCCATCCCCCTTGTGCTGCTGAGGGGAAGGAGGGAGAGAATTTGGGAGTGAAGTTTTCAGTTCTTTTGCTGCACCTGAAGATGAAGCCTTGCAGTGAATTCAGACCACGCTTCTTCCACCAGAAGGTCCTGAAGGTCTCCAGGGTTCCTGCAAACCCCGGCAGTGGTTTCTGTGTTATATAAAATCACGTCCCACATGTGCCTTCCTATTTCCATGGGCTGGCTGAGTTTTACTGATTTTCTTCCCCAGACGTTTTCCTGCTCCCCCTTCCATCCCTGCCTGCCACTGTCTCTTCTTGTACTCAGAGATGAAGAGATTTCCTCTGGCTCTTTTCTGGGAGTTGCTTCTCCTTCCACCAGGCTCTCCTTTCCTGCAGGCCTCAGCCTCGTGTCCAGGAGGGCTGGGCTGCCGGAGAGGCCGTTTTTACAACCTCACAACATTATTGCATTCATCTTCCTTGGGATCATCGTGAGCTGTGCGCTCATTTGCAGCCCTGGATGCAGTCCAGGCTGTGGCTTGATGAACTCCCACCCCTTTGATGCTGAATGGTTCCCTCAGGAGTTGGTGTTCCCGCTTAACCACGGTGCCTGCATTTTTGTGCCGTCACAGGATGCTCCTGCAGCATCCAGACAGCTTTGCTCTGGCTCAGCACCGGGTTTGCAGCAAACCAGAGGGATCTTGGGCCAGAGTCAATCTGCTTTTTCCTTCCCCTTGTGAGGTTCCTCTCCCCTTCTGAGAAGATGAGGCTCCTCATCTGATCTCTTCTATCAGGAAAAGTTTCCATCAGGTCACTGTACAGTGGCAGAGACGCAGTTCACTGGTGGCTTAGCATACAATAAAATTCAGACTAATTTTTGGTGCTCGAGCTCAGGGTTGCAGATCAAATATTCAAAGGCACGTACAGAGAGGGGAAGAAAGATTTATCCCAGTTTACCATTCCTACACCGTGGAAATCCAGCGATCTTACCAACTTTCTGGAAGCAGTTAGAAAAATGCATGAGAAGGGAATTCAGTTGACATTTGTGAGGCCATTTTAATTCAGCTGGAAACAACCTGCAGAAGGAAATCTGGGTGTGAGAGAGCTGGGGGATATGATACTCTGTACGGAGCAGTGATTATCATATCTCTCTGACAGAAAGTATTAAACAGTCGTTCAGAATATCCACGGGTGAGGGATTCCCAGATATTTTTCAGAAGTGCGGTAATTGATCATCAATCTTGTAATTATTTTAATTGGAGATAATTACATGCCTGGCACCTCTCAGCATTACACCTGCCACAACCCGGTACGAGCTCTGGGGTCTGATTCCGAGGCTGCTTCATCTAAATCATGAGTATTCAAAACCACCACTGCATCGTGCCAGACCTCTGTATTTTTGGGTTTGACTTTAGTTTTGGTGTGCTCTGCTCCTGAGACTCAGCCTCATATTTCCCCCTCTCTCCTGCTAATTAAATTTTTGGGTTTTAGAAGAAAATAATTTAAAAACACGTAGCAGAGTCTCTATATGAAGTAGAAGACAATTCTAGGACTGGAGAGAGCTTCTGCAGCACAAGACCTGTATCTCTAGGGCAACAGTGAGGTGCAGGAGCCACAAGTGTGGCTTTTTCTGAGCATTTGAGTGGGTTCTTCCTTCAGAGAGGACATTAAGCAGAATTTCCATCTTCTGTGTAGTCACATAATTAAAAAACATAAGCGGTCGTAATATATATGAGATGGCTCTCCATCCATAAAATCTTATTAAAGTTGGCTTATAGCGTTGAGAGTCGTGGGAGGAGTGTCTGCCAGTGTTATTTTCATCCACAATTGAACTTCCACAAGTCTTTTTCCAGTGTCTAATCCAGGCTTGAAGAATTGATAACTGCAAGGCATTAATTCCAGAGGCATGCAGGATCACTTGATACACTTATTTTCCCTAGAACAGCTTCAGCCTCTTTTTTTTTTTTTTTTTTCAGTTTGAGATTCCTTTAGTGTATATTAAAAAAACCCACCAAAAACAAAACACAAAAATCTCTGTATTATCTCTTAATTTTCACAAGTTTCGAGCCACTATTGCATTTCTGAGCCAGAAAACTCAGCCAAGGACTAGCAAATTTTTGTCCCCAGGCAGCTTGAGTTCATGGAATCATTAAGGTTGGAAAAGACCTTTAGGATCATCAGGTCCAATTATCAACCCAGCCCCAGCGCCACGTTCATCATTAAACCATGGCCTCAAGTGCCACATCCACACTGGTTTTGGACACTTCAAGGGATGGTGACTCAACCACTTTCATGTGCCGTCTGTTCCAATCCTTAACAACTCTTTCTATGAAAAAATGCTCCCAAATATCCAATCTGAACCTCCCTTGGCACAATCTGAGGCTGTTTCCTCTTGTCCTGTCCGTTGTTCCTGGGAGCAGAGCCTGACCCCCACCCTGGCTGCCCCCTCCTGTCAGGAGCTGTGCAGAGCCAGAAGGTTCTCCCTGAGCCTCCTTTGCTCCAGGCTGAGCTCCCTCAGCTCCCCCAGCTGCTTCCGGTGCTCCAAACCCTTCCCCAGCTCCGTTCCCTTCCCTGGACTCACTCCAGCCCCTCCATGTCCTGTACCTGAAGACTCCAAAACTGCCCTCAGCACTGGAGGTGCCCCAGCAGTGCCAGCACAGGGGATGGGCACTGCCCTGGTCCTGCTGCCACCCCAGTGCTGACAAAATCCAGGTGCCATTGGCCTTCTTGGCCACCTGGGCACACCTGGGACGAGCCCAGCCATGGAAAATGTTTTAAGGATATTCCCAGACCCTTGTGTGGTTTGCTGTGCGTGGTTGTCATTACTAGGACTGCCTTGAGAAGGCTGTGAAAAACCCATTGCGGCGCAAAATCATCAGGACGCAGCAGCATCTGTAGAAATGGACAGGGTGAGAACATCATTATTCCTGCGTTAATGCCAGAGCTGTAAAAATGTGCCATCAATCCGCTGAAGGAACGGAGAAGATTAAAACAAAAACAATAAAACAGTGTTTGCTATGGAGCACAGCAGGAGGAAGGGAGGCTGGAAGTCGTACCGTGTAATTATAGACTCACAGACAATTTTAAGCGAGGAAGGGGGTGTGCATACAGATCTATTAGTGTGCAAATAAAACCTTGCACAGAAGCGTTTTTGACCACAAATGAAGAGCCATTAGTGGACCTGCAGATATAAATTTTCCTCATATCTTTAAGGATAAAGGGGTAAGTGGGGCTTGCGGATAATGAAGTGCTGAAAGAGGTGCAGGGAAAGTGAAGTAGGAAGGAGGAGATGCAGGGAGAAGGATGTCTTCTCCTGAGCTTTCACCCGAGCTTTCCCCTCTTCCTTTCCAGCTTTCCCTTCTCTTGCCATCATCCCCTGTTCAGTTTTTGTTTCTCTGTAAGAGCTGGAAGGAACAGATCAGAAAGAGAGTAGGATTAGATTGGATAGCGGGAAGAATTTATTTACTGTGAGGGTTATGAGGCCCTGGCGCAGATTGCCCAGAGAAGTTTTTGGATTCCCCATCCCTGGAAGTGTTCAAGGCCAGGTTGGATGTGGCTTGGAGTGACCTGGGATAATGGAAAGTGTCCCTGTCCATGGCAGGGGGCTGAAATTGATGGTCTTTAAGGTTTCTCCCAACCCAAACCACCCCATAATTCTGTGATCTCAGATCTCCAGGAAGGACATGGTGGAAAACAACCCATCAGCCCCTGCTCTGAGGTAAAGCACGACTTGACTTTTTGGTAGGGTTGATCATGGAGATTAAAGTATGCGTTAATGTGGACGTCGGACTCATTACCTCAGTTCTTGGGTCCTTTAATCATCTGAACAAAGAGACTTTTGATGCTTCAGTAGAAATATCACTCTTTTCCTGTTAGGACACAGTGATATTGAAAATCATCCCTGAGGGCAGCGCTGCTACACTGAACCGTAAAAACCCAGACATTGTTTTCGGATGGAAAGGGCAAGGATTTTTATTACTGCTTACAGATCATGTCTCCCTAGATTTTTTAAAAAGAAAATAACCATTACATGCAATACACTTCTCTATAAACCAGGCAGAAAGATCATTTCTTCTGGGAATGGAATGTGGAGGGAAGCAGTCATCCAAGTGGATGACTGCAGAATCCATATTCTCAGCAAGCACACGTGTGTCCTTTAAATGCCATGCTTCTGTCCCTTTTGCACTCAATCCCTTCACATTCAATGGTTTTTGTGTTTAAAGTCAGGTGTCACCTGGAGCGACCTCTTCCAGAGCAAAGGCAGGAGGAGGAATTTCACGGAATTTCACGGTTTTAAGGAATTAAATTGTTGAGCTACTTCAGGTTGCTCTAGAAAACTAACTTGGCTTGACATAAAGACTTAAGAAAAAGTGACTTTGTTATATCCTGTGGTAAACTGACATCATGTTTTGCAACTTTGGAAGGCAAAAATGAGAGTTTTGGTCTTCCATCTGGATTTGCTCAGCTTTTCGGGCTGATATCCAACCCTGCGGTGAATCTTTCTGATAAATGGAAGTGTGCAGTCAGATCAGAAATCTGTACTCAGCTTGGCCAAAACCTGGCATCAGGAAGGCTTCCAACTTTTTTCTGGGTAAATGAAATTGAACTTCTGTACTCATATCCATGAACGTGAATGACATTTGAACAGTTAAAGAAATGCAGAGAAAAAATGCACTACAGCTATTGCAGCACATTAAATCTTATCTAGAACACGACTTTCACCGTAACTATTTTTCCCAAATTGGGGAAATTTTAATTTCTCCCCCAGGATCCTGGCAATCCAAAGGTGATCTATCACTGTATCTTCACTGCTATTCCCAATTTCATGCAGAGCACAGGCATAAAGAAATCAAATCTCCAACTCAGGCATTGAAACCTCTTGAAATGAGACACACACAGAGCCCTTATGAGGTTGCACAGAATCTTATCAATTCTGCTGTGCAGTGTTGTAGAAAATATTAGTTTTGCTGTGCAGTTTTGCTGTAATATATGCTGTATGTTGCTGTATAAAATCAAGAGGAAACTAATACTAATTTTTGCAGTCCTTGCTCCGAGGTATGATTGCCTCCTCTTTCTGTTTTTAGGAAGTTAAAATCTAGTCTGAAGGCTAAAACCACAGATCAGCAACACGCAAGGTGTTTCCTGCCTCGTCCTCCACCTCCACTGGCTCGTGCTTTGAAATATTCCCCAATCCCACAGGTAGAGTGGTCTCACCTTCTCTGTAGAAAAGTCATTTTTCACCAATAACTCCAGCTCCAAGTGACCACCGCTTTACTACTAAATGCGAAAGAAACCCATAATGGTGTGGAAAAGTTAAACAAACACCCAAAGCTGACAATTCTGGATTTCTATTTGTCTCCATTCCTGCACAGAGTGGAGGTAAAATAAACATTTTTGCTTTTTAATAAAACTGTGTCCATGACATCATCTAAAAGACTGTGAGCTTATCACAGATCAGATTTCTGACTTCAAAACTTTTAAAGATGCTCAAGAAGTTTTCAGTCACTGCAACCTTGGCCCCATGTTCTGGAGCAAGGAAACTGGATGCCAATCTCTCTGTTAAAATCCCTGTGAGTAAAGAAAGGAAATTAATTGGAAGCTCTTCATTCCTGTGACACGTAAATTGACTATTTTTCCACAAAATTGTTGATTCCAATGCAGAAGCTGGCAAGTTTTCCACCTTACTTCCCCAGCAAAGGCTGGGAGATCAGGACAGCACAGGTGAGAAAAAACAGGTGAGATCTCAGAAAGGTCATTTGTCATGATTTCATCCATGGTTACTTCCTGATAAGGTGGATATTTTTGTTCCAGAGCCATGAGTAAGATAAAATTATTTTCAAACTCTGGTCCTTGTCAAAGACCCTTAAAAAGGAGGTCCCTTTCAACCCAAACTCTTCTATTATTCTATGATTCTACGATAAGGGAATATTTTTAGTTAATTTTCT
Source organism: Dasyornis broadbenti (assembly GCA_013397935.1). NCBI lineage: Eukaryota > Metazoa > Chordata > Aves > Passeriformes > Dasyornithidae > Dasyornis > Dasyornis broadbenti. The sequence goes on along the minus strand of VZRN01002589.1, from coordinate 26,596 downwards.
AGACACAGATGCATTTCAGTAAGGCACAAAAATTAATTTTAACCCATTACTTTCCTCCTTTGCAGAATAAATACTATTAAACCTGTTGGGCTGATTGCAGATAAAAATCAGACCTCAAGCCAGCAATTCTTCAGGTGAGACTAAATTATCTTTTTTTTCCAGGAAAACTCAGATTACCAGTTCAGAGACTCCTGCATGAAGGAGAAAGTAACTGCTTTTGGTGTGAGTTTGTGCTTGTGACTAAGTATGTTCAGATTAAAAAAAAATAAACCCATATATTAGCACATTAGAGTTTTTCTGGCTTCAGCTTCCCATTCATTACTACTTTATGGAATAGCAGATACTCAGAAAACCAGAGCCTGATTCACATCTGTGTGCTAGGTAATCCAGAGCTAGCAAATCCTAGCACACACATGATAAAGGAGGATTTAAATTTATTTTCCAGCCCTAGTCACCTGACCTCGGTCAGATTTACAAAGGTTAATTTGCTCTGCCACATACATCTCTTGACAATGTTGTTGTTCTTCCCCCTCCAAAGGCTTGGAAAGGGAATTCCATCTCCTTAATGTTTTTATTAAGATAAAACACTGCAAGTGGATAATCTTTATCTGTCAGTGAACTGCGTATTTATTTGGACAGGTCTCACTTTTTGATAGGTTTGTGAGAAGTTTCCAAGGAAAATGCCCTGCTTTCAGTGCTGACAATAATTCATGTTTTCATCTCCTTGTCCTGTTAGAGATGCACTGCAGAAACCTCTGTCAAGGGCTGAGACTCCAACAAACTGAATGTGGAACCTGAAATCGCTCAAACCAACGCAAAGGCCGTGTGTGCATTCAGGTTTTATGGAGGAGGCCTTCGCTCACAGCTGCCAAAGGAACAGCCAAGAGGGGCTGAAAATCTAAGAAATGCCTGGATGTATCTCATCCTAAAATGACTTGACACCTGTTTTAGTGCAGCTGCTCCATGGGGAGCAAGGCAGGCTTCAAAATGGTCTGGGAAACCCTGGATCCTGGATGTTTCCTTCTCTCCTCCCCCTGCAATCTTTAAAGACATTTAACCCGAAGTCACTCTTTCCCCCCCCTAATCCTTGCAGCTCCAGCAGCCCCGAGAGCATTGAGCAATGTGGAAATGGCACTCAGGGAATCACGTTAGGCCAAGACGCTCCGTGGCTTCCCCATAAGGTCTTCCCATTATCCAGGGATTGTTCTCACGCTGCACAGGCGGCAAACTTGAAGCCACATCTGCTTTGCTGCCCTTGTCTGAAGACTGGACATTGTTTGCATGTTCTCTGAGCTGGAACACTCTGTGTAGCTCCTGCACGGAACTGGGAAGGAAATATTTTTCCCTATTTCCTGTGTCCTCTGTGAACTTTTTTCATTGTGAAATATGTGCTGTACTGTTGGGGTTTTGTTTTTTTTCCCCCAAGGAATTGAGTGGAAATCGATATTTTCCACCCGATACGCTCATTTAAAATTCACCCACAGGAACTCTGTGGTTTTTCAGCCGATATGGGGAACTTCAATAAAAAACCCCCAATTCAACAGATGATGGAGAGGGAGGAGATTTGGGAACAGCCATAATCACTGCTCATTGGATAACGTACCATTTGTGCCATTAAAGTGCCTCCTGAAAAAGGCTGTGGATGTCTCACTTTGAGACAAACTGACGGCTGTAGGAAAGCTAAAAGCAAAATATCTCTTTTTTTTTTCAGGCAAAGCAGGTTCTAAGTGACAAATGCACACCTCCAGCCTGTCACATTTCTAACACTCAGATGCTGTTGTGCCAGCAAGTTAGACACACACTTACTAAGAGGCAAGCCTACCATGGGAAAATTGTCATAAAAATACAGGAAGCACACAAAAATTGAATGAGCTCAGCCATTTCCTCCAGTTTTACAAAAGCCTCACCCCAGGAGTTAAAAACCACCAAAAGTTAGGGGCTCTCATTAGGATTTGTCTCACCTAAATAAAATGCCTTTATGTAAAGACAGTGGATCTGATAGAGCCTTTGAAAGGCCAAATGAGGATGAAGAGAGAGAGGAAAACCTCCAGACAGCAGCAGTGCTTCACCTGACAGGATACAACCAAGCTGTACTTTGGAGAGCATGTTTCTGCACAGACCTTGGGTTGGAGGAGAGTCTTTGACAGAAGGTCAACTTCAAAAGCAGATTAATGGATGGAATGGACACCAGAATCACAATATCTAACTCAGTGTTTCATGACTTCTCAGCTGGTCCCTTCAGCCTCAGGAAAATGAGGTGGTTTCAAAAGGGACATTCAATGTCTGACAGACTGAGGGTGGAAGGCGTCAGGATACCTCATCCCTGGAAGTGTCCAACTTCAGGGCTTGGAGCCACCTGGGATAGTGGAAGGTGTCCCTGCCCACGGCAGGAGGTGGAACGAGAAGGTTCCTTTAAACTCAGGCCATTCTGAGACTCTGTGACTCCGCGATTCCATGATTCCGTGGTTCTCTGTGTCCAAACTCTTCCCATTCCACAGATTTGATGTGTGGCTCTTACACACCAGGATCTTTACTATCTAGGCCACTTCTTCTAGCACTAATAAGTACAATTTTGCCTTTAAAAGATTGAAACAGGCCCTATCTGCTCTCTTGGGGTGCAGCAGAGAGAGCAGATAATTGCTGCTGCCTTTCAAGCATATCCTGGGGAACAGCAAGCCTTCTGGATCCTCTCTGCAGAGGTTCAAACTCTCCTACAAGGCTCCACTAATGGCTTTGGCAGCAGGCAGCCTACGTGTTGGGGAGGCAGGGGAGAGCATTCTTTGTCCGTTGTGCTGAAACTGAACCTTTATGCAGCAGATCTGGGATTAAATCTCCCCTGGATGGAAGCGGGGTGGCAGGAAGGCCACCTGCAAGCCAAAGGAATTGCGCCGTCTCCTGAAATGTGGAGGCTGGTTTCCAGTTCCTGTTCCAAGGGCTATTTATACCTTTTTATCTGGTGACTTTTACAGGGTTGATTATGAGATTATGATTACACAGTGTCCTTCCCGTGCTCCACAAATAAGTAGGAAAGCCTGGAGCTAAGATTGCGGCTGCTCCATGTTGGAGAGGCAGAAGTTGGAGCCTGTTTGGAGCTCAGACACCAACTCTGTCTCCATCCAACTGCAGGAAATCTCTTGTTATTGGATTTTCCGTCTAGCAACATTTGCTGGAATAAATCCAAGCTGCACTCAGAAGCTGGAAGAGATCACGTGGACATGAGCTGCAGGAACAAATTTCTTTCCAAAGTAAACCCCTATGGAATGAGACTTGAGTTTCCAGTCATGGGAACTTCTTGTACAGTGAACTCTTATGGAGTGGGAGGCATGGAGATGTTGGGATGACATCTCCTGTGCCTTTGAGACATGGATCTGCAGCCTCAAGGCTGTTGGATCCACCACTTCTCCCTTATGTTCAAAAACATTCTGTTTCTCCTTCATTTATCACGTAAATGAAAGTTAGACACCCATCAAACAACTTTATCAGAGCAATACTGAACAGAACATCTGTTGATCAAATCATGCTTTCAACATGGTAATCTCAATACTTAAAGTTTTTAAGTAAAGTTAAAGTGAAAAAATAAACAGTGAAATAAAATTTATGGACATTGTGAGTCTGTTTGTTGAGAAAAACCAAACCAAACCAGACCAAACCAGACCAAACCAGACCAGACCAGACCAAACCAAACCAAACCAGACCAAACCAGACCTAACCAATTTCTGGAAAGTTTTATTAACAGTTTCACAGGTATAAACTGTTGGTTAATGTCCTGTGAGCAGCAAGTTCAAAGCCAAGCTTTAAAACATATTAATTACTAAATCTTTTCAGATTTTAGGTTACGGGGTCCTGGCTGAGATCCTTGGAAACTTCCACAAGATCAGCAGCCTGTATATGTGGAAGGCAGCTCTACCTTTGGGAGACTGGGAAAGGATCCCAGAGCCTCATGGAAGAATTGGACAAATTATTTCCCTTGGAGCTTGGAAAGGGGAATGGCTGGGGCAGTGTGGAGGAAAACTAAGGTGGAAGAAACCCTCTCCTCCTACACAGTGTGATGCCTGAAAAGAAAGGACCTGCTCAGGCTATGTTAAAGTTCAAGGAAGGGGACCTGGGCAGGCTCCCTAAGACCCTTTCTGTAGGAAAATAAAAAGCTTGGAGTCGGGCAGTAGGCTCAGGAGAACAGCAGCAGTCATTCAACAGAAATTTAAAAGCAAAAAAATCTAAATTTCTTTACTGATTTTATACAGGAGAGTGAAGAGCAGCGAGGCTGGAGAGTAAACATAAATTTTATTTCCAGAGCAACTGTAGGCAATATCAGGATTGTGTTCAGAGTTACTTTATCTTTTGAGCACAAAAAGATGATTTTTATCTCTGATCTATTATGAGAATAATACTGGCTGTATGAAACACAGTGTCTAGGGGACTGTTAGCTTGCTTATATGGAGATTACGGTTTATCTTCAAATCCTAGTTCTCTCTGTTCTTAAAATTGTAAAGTGGATCATGTCCATCCCCATCAGAAAAGAAACAGGCTTGCATAAACAGCTTTAGATTAAAGGAGCCTGTTTAATAGCACTGTCAGAGTTTAGTCACAAATCAGAATTATTTGTTCCCATAAAAATTTTATCAATTAACTGCAAGGAAAAAAAAAAGATGTGTTAAAAGTGTGAGAACTGCTAAGTACCGCTTTCAGTAGTGAATTTATGCTGAAATCAATGTGAAAGCAGGAAAAAGGCATCTTATTAATGTCCCTGGTTTTCACATATGTGTGTGTGCAGTTATTTTTCTCTCACCCCAGAAAGATGATGACTCCACACTGAGTGTGCGCGTACTTGTTCAGACGGAAAAGCCAAAAATCACTGGGGAAACAAAACAAACTAACAAACAAACAAACAGACAAACAAAAGGACTGGCAGGAAGCCACGGGGATTGTTTACTATGTCCTGCTCTGGGAGGTGTGACAGGCCTGTCCCCTTTCCAAGGGATTCCTCTCGCTGCTGGTGCTCCCACTCTCTGTAGACACAGCTTTACCAAGAAGGGTTTTGTTGCGCCTCGGGGCAAATAAATTCTTGGGCTTAAAATTTTCTTCATGTTCTATTTTATGACGTCCTCCCCTGTGACAGGAGCATAGTTTTTACCAATTAAAGTAATCTGTGGAAGCCAGGAAGTGGGAAGGACTTCTTGTCCCCGTGGCTCTGCTACCCCTGCTGAGGTAGAACAATGTCCAACATCGCTGTGGTGCCGTGGCTCCCAAGGGGTGACTATTCAAACAGCTGCAGGCTCCTGGGAAAGGCCGTCCATAAAGCTCATCTGCCATCATCTGACCAGAAACGCTCAGAGCTGGCTGACCGCAGCAAAAGTGGGGCTCCGGATGGGGGTCTGAGTAACCAGGCTGAGCGGAAAATCCCCTGCCCGTGGCAAGGGGTTGGAATGAGATTGTCTTTAAGGTCTCTTCCCACCCAAAGCATTCTATGATTCTGTAATTCTGTCCTAGGAAGAATAACCTCAATATAATATCAATAAAGAAAATATCAATTAAGATAAACCTGCCAGTCCTGACCAGGTAAGACACACACCCCCAAAACAGCGATTTCCTGCATGGCAGGATGTTTACTCCCCATGGAGAACATCAGACTGCAAACATCACCCATACCACACCTGCTCCTAAATGCCCACATTACAGACCAGGCCTGAGTTGGAGAAATAAATTTCACTGGCACTTTACCTCTCTCTCTCTCTT
>VZRN01002589.1:0-20835 GCA_013397935.1 Dasyornis broadbenti | reverse complement strand
TTTTTTTTTTTTTTCAGATTTATTTTCAGACCTTTAGTCACAGGATGTGACCATTGCCTGGTCAAAACACAGTTACTACTGTGCTGCATGTCATGGGTGCAAACTATGCAGGATACCCCAAATCCCCCTAAGCATGGGAGATATCTGTTATCCCAGTTGTTGGACTGAGGAAATGCTGAATCCCTGCTTCCTTCTTGTCAGTTCATTTAAAGTGGATTCCCATGGTGGTGGTAACCTGTAGATCACCGGTTGCCTTACAAACCTAAATACTACTAATAAAAATTGGCACTTTCTAAACTCAGTCTCCAAGCTTTTATTACTTATCCTCAGCGTGTCTAACAACAATAGACACTCGCTATAAGTAAATAATCTGGTTGTGTTTTGCAGCAGAAGCCCCTAAAGGAAGGTGTATTTTCGAGAGAAAATTGATCCTCCAAGGGCTGAAGCTGCCCTGTCACTTACCCAAGGCAGCAGATCAGACATGAGAGATCATCTTTTGTCAATGCTCTTTTTGACAGGCTGGTACAACCGACTGGCAGATGGATTTTTCTCAGTCGTTAGTGCTGCCTCGTGCATGTGCCAGTTGTGTTAAAATTGAACACGTGTTGGACAATATTTTCTTTGAAAATAAATGAGGGTAGGTGAGCTTAGCTATTTGTACAGCCCCATTCCACAGAGGACCATACTCAGATACGGTAGAGTTTAGGTCATGGCAGTGTCTAAATACACCTTGTAGGCAGATCAAGAAGTGCTTCATAAATTCTAGAAAGTCTGAGTCTGTGTCTATTGAATGTCCTCACTTATTCCTAATATTTCTAAAAAACTGGAGCACAAGAGCCTGTCCTGCTGGGCAAGGTAATAACAGCAAATTACCTGGAGAGCAAGAATGAAAACCTAGTTATTCTTCATGTGGGAGATTTTACAGAGAGGGAGAAGCATTTTTCCAACTCTAGGAAGAGAAAAAGAAAAAAAATCTCCGGGAAACTTTGGAGGATAAGCTGCAATATTACCAAAGTATTCATCAGATCCCTTCCACATTTCAATTAGTTTAGGCTGAGCCAAAGTCCAGTGCTCTTTCCTGAATGCACAGATTAGCACACCAAGAGCTAAAAATTCTTCTCAGCAGATAACTTAGGGCTAATATCAACACAAAACCACTCTTTGGGATTTCAGAAAATGCAGCCTGAAGCAAAATGTGATTCTCTCTTTCCCCTCTCTTTTATTCAGCGAAAATGCAAATCATTCTGTTCATCAGTAACCACAAAGAACCAGCATGTCCCGCGGCCCAGGGGTTTTCCACCACTTCCAGCCTAAAATGGATAATTCAAGTGAGAACTTCTTGCTAGGAAATTATTCAAAACACCTACAACATTTTCAGATCCCTCCCACCACTTTCAGCTCTTTGGGGGTCACCGCAGAAGTCTCAGCCCAGCTTTGTTTCACAGTCAAAAACCATTCCCACAGACACAAGAATCAGGATGAGCACAGGAATTAAAAATGCAGATGCTGCTGCCTCCAAATTGTGGGTTTGATCTTTGCAGTTCCTTTCACATCACCATCTCTTGCATGGATACCAGGATTCCCTGGGTTTTGCTCCTGAAATTCCCATCATTTTGCACCTGTCTCAGCAAGTTCTGTGTCACACAGCTCCTTTCCTGGTCACAGGAGCCAAAGGCGACCACTTTGATTTGAGACTCGTGGACCAGCTGTGGCTGCTGCTTGCGATGGAGTGGAAAAATCTTTTTCATCTTTGCTGGCATTTTAAGGGAGAAACACTTAAAAGAATGTGGGACTCAAGAAAGCTTCTCTGCCTGTATCTTCATGCCCTTCTCCCCCTCTGTTGCGTGACCCCTGTGCCAAACATATCCCCAGTAACCACCAAACTCAAATTTGGTTTTGGCACAGGAAAATGCAAAGCTTGAGTGGCCTTGTTGGGTCGTATCATTAAAATAAATCCTAACACGAGCAATGTTCGAAGCCATATTTACTGAAAAGATTTAAACTAACCCACGAATCCTGTATAATTTGCCTTTTCCACCAATAGGTGGTGCCAATAATTTATGCATTCCCATCTTCTGCTGGGCAAAGGACTTGGAACAGATCATTTATCTGTGCTGACGGTGAGCAGAACATCTGGGGCAAGAGTTTAGACCCACCAAACTCCTGGGAAAGGGAATCTTGTTGAAGTAACCACAGCAAAGAGGTGGAAAATGGTGAGGAGAAAAGCTAATGGCTTAAGGCAAGAGTCGTGAAACTGAACTGGAATATACTTCCTTGGCATGATTCAGAAAAGATTAAAGCTCTTCTTGGCAATGCAGACATCAACGTGTGCATTACAGCACAGGACTTCAGACATGAATCAGCCTTAGCCCTTCCTTTTGCACTCAGTCAACAGTGGTGTGTCAGAGAAGGCAGGAAGAGATGTCAGGAGGGAATCTATTGATTCATTGAAAGGAAAAACTATCAAAAAATATCCCTTTGACAAAGCCTTTTGCATTAAAACCCACAGCTGGCATTTCTGTTGGCACACAGATCAATTTTAGCTGAGCAACAAAATGCCAAGGCTTACTTCTTCAGGTTGGATATCAAATTCCATGTTTAAAATAATTGATATTATTGTTTTTTGGTTATTTGGTTTTTCGGGATTTTTTTTTGGGGTTTTTTTTGGTTTTTTGGGTTTTTTTTTGCATTTTGCTGGGTTAAATTTCTACTTGACCCCTTCCCATCATAAATTTGTGATCTTGGGTTAATGTTATAGTGGAATGAAATGTCACTAATTCCATAAAGGGAAGATAACCTTTGGAAAACATTTAAGCAACTTAAATATATATAGATATTAAAAATTACCAGATTTAATGCCAATATATTCAATATTTGTTGGGCGAAGGAAGGACTGGATGATGCCAGCAGAAGTCTGAGTGCCAGAAAGAAGATTCTGGAAGCCAAGTCCTTAACTTCAAGTCTAGCTGGCTTTGGAAAGACTTTATCATTATAGCTCACCATGTATAAAATGAAAACAGGGATTTGTAGAAGTGATACCATTCCCTGGCAGGAAGAGGCAAAAACTCAGCAATCTCTTCACCAGTACTTGTGTGTAGGACAAAAAACAATTCAATGACTTTCTCCCTCCCAAATGGAAACCATCTCCTTCATAAACCTCCAGCTTTTTAAACTTGGTAATCCTGAGGGTTTTTGCTGCCCTCGCACAGAAAATTTCTCTTCATATCTTTACTGCTGTTAATCAAAAATCACTGTCCTTGTTCCTGTGCCAAGAGTGGAGGGGCATGGAGAACTCCGATTTATGTCCTGCCCAAATCATATTTACTCTCTCAGTGCCCTCGAATGTCGAACCTGGAAAACAGAGCAGTTTCTTTTGTTGTTGTTAATTTACTACTAAAATAAGTTTTCCTGCTCCCTGTGGCTGAGCCACATTGTGCCAGTCGGATTTTGCCAGGTATTTTCATGTCAAATTCACAGAAGATGTAAATTTTGAAATGAAATTGTATATTCCCAGTGAGAGAGGGAGTGGCTGAAGGGAAATAGGTCATGAGCTCACAGCCACCAGTGCAAGAGTGTTTATCCATTTAGGTAAAGGGTCTAAACTCTTGGCCAATTCACAGCCAGGATAGGAGGAAGAACAAAAGACCTTGCATTGATGATTAAATCAGTACATCTCTTGTTTCTGATAGTAATAAATAGAAATCTGCAGATGCCTGATCCGTGTTATAAATATTTATTATCAGATTTGGAATATATCAAAGAAGGGGATCTTCAGGGAATGGGGTCATGTCTCAGGATCATTCTTTGGCTTCTCCAGTCCTTTTCCTTAAAGTCCCTGAAGTTAAACCATGCCCAAAAGCCATCAGTTCAGTATCAGCCTCCTCATACTCCTGTGGCCCTATAAACACATAAAGTTTCCAAAATGAAGGCTGTAGCAGCAGCCTCTCCATGCTTTAAATGAAAAATGAATTAATTGAAGTGGAACCTGTGAGCACTGAGCTTTACAGAGTTTTCCTTTCACACAACCGCAGGTCTGGCCCAGTGGCCATTGCTTTAATTAATTTTGGCTGCAGTGTATCTTGCAAACACGGTGCCCTTTTGTGTGTTTGCTTTCATTTTTAACTTATATTTGAAAATACTAATGGTTCTATTGAATGTCCATTTGATTCAACCACGAGAGGAAATCATCTGAGTTAATATTGAATTATTACTTTTGGGCAGATTTAGTGATGTTACAGCTGCCTCACCATTTCTTCAAATACTGATCTCTCTGCAGCTCCCAGAGGAGCTGTCCAGAGAAAATCAATGAGCTTCAAGTGAGGAAAGGAAGAAGAGGCTGCAGAGGTAGTTTTCATACATGTAAATTGAAACCTTTGTTCATCAGAATGAAGAAAATCAGAGGAAAATTAAAGTCTCGAGGAAGATTTGTTAAAAAACCAAATGAGTCTCTCTTGCTCCTGCAGCAAATAATCTGTAAGAGGCTCATGGAAGAAGGAGGCAAGTCCTTATAAATGCGATTTAATTCTTTCTTCCACAGAAAAGTACAGATCATAAACTTGTTATTTTAAGTGCATCACAAAAGCAGTAAAATATACGCACGAGGAATAACTTTTGCATCTCTAAATTTAGTAACTCAGTACCAACTCTGTTAAGCCTGTGATCCTTATCTGGAGCAACCAGAGGACGGAGAGTGTGAGTCCCTCATATTTTACCATCCCAGGGACTTTTATACGGTGCAATAATGAGCTGCTGACATGAGACAACACTAGAATCCAGTTTGCAAAGTCACCCTGAAGTTGTGTTTGTCCAGAGCTGAGCTCTTCATTTGTTTGGGTTCTGTTTTCTCTTCCAGATAATGAGATGTGCCAGCTGCCTTCAGAAAGCCTCGGGCATCCCAGTCCCTGCCCTGAGCAGCCCAACAAATCCTGCCTTCAGTGGCTGCTTCGTGACTTCCAAATGTCCTTGAGGCTCTGCCTGAGACACTCACTAAATGTTTTCTGGTTTGCTCTTAAAAATATGACATTTTTATGATAAACGTCTCTCCCAAACCCAGGAACTCTTCACTCCAGTGTGTGTTATTATCATGTCCCACCCTCTTTGACTTGACAGGCTGAATCCACGCTTTTTTACAATGGTAAAGTTTGGGAGGAGTTATAGGAAGAAATCACAATCTGTTTGCTGTCTCACCCTGGAATACCCCAGGCCATCCTTCATGTTCTACCAAGCTATTTATTTTCTTCCGTGGGTGAATATATTTCGATCAGTTAAAGTCGTTGCTGAGATCTACAGACCAAAACACCATTTCAGAAATGGTCCTATGACAAGGATTATGTCTGTGCCAGGACAGCTATGAAATATTATCACTTCCATTTTTCAAACCCTTGCAAATGCCTGGCTCTGCTTTATCATGGTCAGCAGCAGTGTGAACACTTCGCTCTCTGTCACTTATCTGAGGAGCAGGTGCATGAATCCCTGTCTCCCGTCAAGCAGGTATTTTCTATCCCTTGTCTTTTTGATCTAAGCTGCAAGGAACTGTTGGAAAATGTCTACATGTTGGCTCAGAGCTTTTCAATTAAACATGCAGTAGGATAAAGATCGAATTTGCGCCTGCAGGACGGCAGTGCAGAGTAGTGTGTTGTGATCCTCTGGTAGATCATGGAATCACAGAATTATTTGGGTTGGAAAAAACTCCTAAGATCATCAGGGACAACTATTTCCCCAGCACTGCCAAGGCCACCACTAAACCATGTCCCCAGGTGCCACAAGTTTGTGTCTTTTAAACCCCAACAGGGATGGGGACTCCACCACTGCCCTGGGCAGCTGTGCCAGGGTTGGACAAGCCTTTCCATGAAGAAATTTTCCCTGACTGCCAATCTAAACATTCTCCGGAACAACCTGAAGCCATTTCCTCTTGTCCTGTATTAGATTGGAGGGTGATGCACCTAAAATTGACAGTGTGGTCATGGAGATCTTCTTCAGCAGACGCAACCATGCCAGGGAGCCACGGAACATAAATCCAACTCGGCATCACACATCCGAGTGTGGACATTCCAATACTGACTTATCCTTAGAATAATACCTGGATTAGGTCTTGTATTGCAAAAAAAAAATCCCACAGAAAGTGATATGATTTTGTTAGAAGTCAGATTAAAAGGTTTCTTTGATCCTTGTTTCAGGAACAAAACCAATGCTCACACCCCCTTTACTTGTTTGAGGAAAAAGAGTCCAACCAAACAGTTAAAACCATTCTAAGTGGAACGGTTGTTTCAAGTCATGAAAGAAGATACAGTGAAAAAGTGATTGTTTTAGGACCTTTGAGACTAGGTTTTAAGGGTAAATATTCATTCTATTGGTTCCCCAAAGAACAGCATCTCTCACTGTAGGGCAAAGAAAACTGTCCTAGGATTTGGTCCCTAAAACGTGGAAAGGTGCGGGAGGATAAACCAGATGTGAAATCCTAGAAAGACAATGCACATTTTGTGCTGTGCTCGTACACTCTGTTCTCAGCTTATGGAAGCAAAATGAGACCTCATTAAGAGGTCAGCTTGGAAAGAGAGGAAACAGGCCAGTTCTCTGGAGAAATTTTTGTCAAATTTCCAAGAATCCAAATGCAGTCTGGTCTGAGAAAGTGCCCTGTTCAATATGATAAACTCCTAGAAAAGAACTGGCCGGTGAGAACTTTGTCACTGCGAGTTTTTTGTCTCTCTGAGAGTCGCATTATGGTTACTCTGCCACCCTGCTGAAGGATCTCAGTCCTTCAGGACCCCTGTGCTATTTCTGTTTGTCAGCTAAACTGTGCAGTCTCCTAATTGGATTATTCTTCTGTCTTCCTTCCATTAAAATATTATCACTTATTTAGGAAAGCTACCACTCATCAGTCTTTCAAACACAAGTGGGCTGTGCACTGAAGAGCTCATGCTTTCGTGGGCGCTGTATAAGCAGGAGACAGGAGAGAGTTAGCCCACGGCTGGTTCCTCTCCGCTGGATTTGCTGAGGAGCAGAAGTGTTGTCCCTTTGGAAGGAGCATTTACCAGCTAAGCACCCAGCTCCTGTGAGATGGAATGGATGATGTTTTGACGGCGTCAACATTGCTGAAATCATCAGAGGACTTTTGCCTGCTGTAGGAGACTGCAAAGAATCCGTTGCTGATCTGAGACCACTGAAGCCACCCCTCCCCAAATATGGGATTCCAGTTCCAATTGGAACTGGGACTGTGATAGAAACTTGAGATAAGATAAAGGGGATATTATTGTCCAATCCCAGGTCTAGGGAGAAGAATGTATCCAGAAGTGCTATGGGAAGAGAGACTGGGATGCTGATGGCTCAGGCAATCAGGGGGAAGCTGCTGATGTGCAAAGTACGTGAGAGTGAGCACAGCCCAGCTCAGGCTACAGCTGGTGATGAACGAGATAAGGAAAGAGGTGAACCCTGAGAGGCAGGAACTGTCTCCTTGTCCTTATCAGTGAACTCAGCTGTGATAACTCCCCTGCCCAGGAGGTACCAGGACACTCACAGGTTGGCTGAAGGTGTTCACTCTGCTGATGGGACATAATGGCCCGCAATGGGCCAGGCTGCACTGATCTGATGGATGGGCAGCTGTATTGACCCAGAAGGTGTCAAATTCTCCCAAATTGTCCCCTGATCCACAACATTCCATCATCCGGGTGTCCCTTGATCCAAACCATTGAATAATCCAGTTGAAACGCCCCATCCCAGGGGAGGTACCTGGGTGTGCCTACCTGAACCTGAGTGAATATAACCCCAATAGATTGGCTGTTTTGGGTTTTTTTCACTACCTGGTGGATCCCGTCTGTGACCATCACTTTGACCAACTGACACTGAAATTGCACCAGGTCTCACTGTGGGGCCTATGGGTGGTGAGATCTTTTCACTCTTATCCTTTCCTTCTCTTTCTTACACATTTTGATAACTGATATTTTTATGCTTTTATATTGCCGTATTATTAAAGATACCAACAACCAACATGCCTACATATCTGTTTTCCTCTGCAATCAAATTGTTCTGAAATAAGCCCTACATGTGTATATTTACAAACACTGGTCATTCAGTGTTGTTTCACTCTAATCCACCCCAAGGGATTTATCAACAAGAGCCTGGGTTACCCTCACCTTCTAGGGCGGGTTGTAATGTCTCTTCTCCCAGGGTGAGATTTCTGCAGTCAAGTTAAAGCAGAGTATCTTAGCATGTGATATATATAAGCAAAGATCAGGTTTTCTGAAGTTTGTAGACACTAGAAATGTAAATAGAAAAAAAATTTCCAGAAGTCCCTAACTCCTTAATTGTGTGCTACTGGTCACATGCTGTAAGAATGTGTTAAATACCACAAAATCAGATGGAGCTGAACAACATAAGTGTTCTCCTGAGGGAGATTGCCATCTCTCAGCCTAACTGCTTCACACTAAGCTGTGAGTGCAGAGCGGAAAATGAGAGCAGGATATCTTGGTCTGAGATCAGTGCAGAGCTCATGGACTCAGAGGATTTTTTCTGTTGGGGTAAAAGAGAGAGATAATATATATACCCTTGACTGAGAAAAATACTGGAATATGGAATGAGGCAGATCAATGAGAAAGCCAAAAAAGGAACAATCTTTTTAAACCTCAGGAAATAACACCAGCTGAGGCAGGGAGAGGGCTTGGTGACACAGATCCTTTCAAGCATCAGTATCTTAGATCAGAAATCCATATCGGTTTTAATGTGCCGGGTTCCTCATAGGAAGTTCAAATTACAGAGTAGAAGCACAGTTCATGGAAAGACAAAACTCCCTTTAGAGGTTAAAGGAAGGAAGCCACACAGATTGTTTCCATGCCCTGTTAAAATCTATCCTACTGAAGTTGGGAAGCAGGAGCGAAATGTTTACTCTTCTCTTTTCTTGCAGGGAGGAGACATTGAAGTCTGAAAGGTCAAGGCCTGGCAAAATGCATCTACAGAACAGGACAATGCCTCGTGCTGCCCCAGCACTTCTCACCCTCAGAATTCCCAGTAAGTGCAAGAGGCTGCCTGCAGCTCTCTGGAGAGGTCTGAGGGGCATGGGGAGAGCTGGGTCTTCTTGGCAGATCATAACCTGTGACTGCTTTGGGTCAATTTGCAATTCTATACCAGAGTTAAGGCTCGTATCCAGCACGGGAAAGACAGGGACCTCTTGAAACGACTCCAGAGGAGGCCATGAAGATGCTGTGAGCGCTATGGAGACAGACTGAGAAAGTTTGTGGTGTTCAGCTTGGAGCAGGGAAGGCTCCCGTGAGACCATATGAGTCCTTTCCAGTACCTAAAGGGGACAGAGAAAAGATGGGGACAGAATTTGAGCAGGGTCTGTTGCAACAGGACAAGGGGCAAGGATTTTAAACTACAAGAGGTTAGATTCAGACAAGATATAAGGAAGAAAATTTTTAACAAGGAGGTGGTGAAATGCTGGCACAGGTTGCCCAGAGAGGTGGTGGCTGCCCCATCCTTGGAAACATTCAAGGTCAGGTTGGACAGGGCTCTGAGTGATGTGACCTACTTGAAGATGTCCCAGCCCATTCCAACCGGATTCTATAAAAACCACCCGGGAACACTGAAGTTTTGTTGCATAGCCCCTTGCAAACCATTCCTGGAGCTGATTTGGGGTGAGGGAAGTGGGTGAGGCAGAGTCTTTGACAGGGCAAAATGAGCAGGGCTCTCCCTGCAGCAGCTGTCATGGGGTAGGAATCTGGTTCAGACCCTTTTAGAAAACCTCTTTGCTTTGATGTGGCTTGACGCATTTTCTAGGAAGTGAAACAGGAAAACTCCAAGTGCACCTTTACTGGAGACACCAGCCTGGAGACCCATCTTTGCTGGCATTCAGAGCAAAATCCCTGCTGCTGACAAAGACAAGACTGCTCATCAGGTTCCTATCACAAGTTTTTGGAGTACAAGTTTATGGCCTTTGTGTAGTTTTGGGGCTGCTACCCACACTGAGAAACAAGCATGGATAAGCAGCCATCTGAGCAGAGTTTTGATGCTCACGCTGATTTTCTGGGGGATATCCTTCAGCCCTTCTGGTCTGCAGAAGCAGATATCAGTCTCATTGCCCCGTTGCATCTCTCATTCCAAGCACCTTATACCACCCTGCACTGCTGAAGAGATTCCTAAAGTATCCCGGAATGGTTTGTGTTGGGAGAGTGGATGGCTTTAAGCCCATCCACTTCCAACCTCCCCTGCCATGGGCAGGGACACCTCCCACTATCCCAGGTTGCTCCAAGCCCCATCCAACCTGTCCTTGGATGCTTCCAGGGATCCAGGGGCAGCCACAGCTTCTCTGGGCACCCTGTGCCAGGGCCTCCCCACCCTCACAGGGAAGAATATTTCCCTACATCTGATCTAAATTTCTCCTCTTTCCATTTAAAATCATTCCTCTTTGTTCTATCATTATTTGCCAGTATAAAAAGTCTCTCTTCCTAATTTTTATGGGTCCTCTTTAAGGGCTGAGGTGTCCCAGTAAGGTCTCCCTGGAACATTTCTCCGGGCTGAGCAACCCCAGCTCTCATTCTGTCTCTGTATCTCTGGACAACAGAGCTGGGCTGCATCATGAGGTTGCATCTACCAAGCTGAGGTGGACTAAGGGCCCAAGCCCATGGGAAGGTGTAGACAAAATTCTTGGCTAGTCCAGAGCTGTGAGTGCAAAGTTCTAGCGGTAGATGATGATTGAGAGACTTCATATTCCCATGACATCCATCTGGGTTTATATGCCTGGCTCAAGCTGTCTCCAGCAACTGGGAAGATGGTGAAATACTGGGAAAAAACTACAGTGTCGTGTATTCTACAGAACTAGAAGAGTGTCTGCCTCAGGAAAGAAACAGACTATGCTGAAAATATATCTTAGTTATGACAGTCATTGCCCTGGTTTCCAGTTTTGCCCCTGTGGGTCATCAGCTCCACCAGTGAATACCAAACTTCAAATACTGGACATTTTCCAGGTCCTTTGCATTCAAGTGCAAGGGGACAGAGACTGCATAGCGAGGAATACAAATGAAATATAATGCCTGAGTATGACTATTAGTATGGATATATCTCACTCCCAGGTTATTTGACAAAATGTATTTTACCTAAAGCCAAAATCATAAACTCTCCCTCCAAACCCCAGAAAACCCATGTGCTATTTTCTTAACTAGTGTAAATCAGTGTTTATTCAGTAACAAAACGTTTGAGAGTCTGAACCTCAATCAGGGATTTTTGGTTTTTTTTTTGTTTTGTTTTGTTTTGTTTTTCTAAAATAGGAAACAGGAAATTAGATGCCATGAATTAAAAATATATGCAAATAATGCAATTAGTTATTTCTGTCAGCAGCTGAGAACTGGCTCAGTGTTGCATGCAGAAAGTCCCCAAACCTATTACTCCAAAAGTTTTTCCAAAACAAGATTGTTTTCACAGATACTATTGGAAATCCATGAGCCTGCACCAAGAAAAGCAGTTCCCCGATAAAGGGACGAGTGCTGCTGGCGCAGCCCTGCCTGCACAGAGCACATCTATTATTGCTGTGTAACGTCACAGAGTCGAGATACGGTGACCTGACTGACACCTGGAGGAGATGAACCTCATGTTCTGAAGCATCCAATTTTGTTCCTTGTCCTCAAATCTGCGGCTCCAATCTGCAAGATCCCAACCTGCGTCATTCCTCATTTGCATGAGAGTGTGGGTTCCTGCAGCACTCACTGTAGCCAAGAGGATTTTTACTGAGGAAATGGAAAATGCTGCTTGCTGGACACACAGAGGGTGAATATTCCAGCTGGCACTGTTTTCTGGGAGTACTAAAAATTTCCATCAGAACAATGAACCCATCTCTCAGCAGCAGGGACCTTATAAGTACTGAAAGTAGAGCCTAGTCTGTGTTAAATCTGAGATGTGGAGGGGATTGTGGGGAAGGCAACATCAGCCCAGAGGGTGGGATGGGGCTGTTCGCTCTCACCACAGCTTCTCGAGGAGACTGCAGGAATGAGTCCTCCCTCTGCACTATCAGGGCTGTCTCCTAAATCGCGATGGGCGTTAAGTTCAGTCCAAAACATGAAAAAGCTGGCACTCACTTTTTCCACTAAGACAGAGGTTGTGCCAGCTTGCTCTAAATCTGTTTCCTCAAGCCAGGCAGCGTGAAAGCTGAGCAGCTGCGCTCTCTGACCCAGAGAAAGGCAGACAGGAGCCAAGCCAAGCTACACTAAAGCAAAGACAAGGAGCCTGACTGATAACGGCTCTCAGACACCCCCGAGGAGGAAATGGGTCACTTAAGTGCAAATCAATCACTTTTCCTGGAAGGTGAATCAGCCAAACGATGTGAGCAAAAGGTGTAAAAGGCTGCTGATGAATGGGCTTGGGCTTGTAATGAATGACCATTGCCAGGAAGGGATTTCCAGTGATTGGGTTCCTTGTTCCATCTTCTGAAAACGACTTTATTTATGGCTGCAATATTTTTTTTTGTGGTATATCCTATATATACCAATATATATGCCTAGCAGGATATGGGCAGCAACATGTAACTCTGTGATTCACAATCCAAGCGATCCAGTATGTGGGTAATCCTTCCCTTCACTTCTTCTCTTTGAAGAAACTACAAAGTTTGAAAGTTGGTCATGAGCCCTCTAATTACTTGTCTGGTGAATACAATGGAATGCAAATGTTGGTCAGGCCACAAACCTCTGTAATCTGGTGGTTTAGTGCAAGGATTACTGGATGGGATTTTGGCATAACTCAGGCCTCGGAATCCGGAGCGACTTATTTTTTTTGTGGGCTGTGCTTATTTCCATCTACTAAGGATCGTGCTTTGTCCACTTAATAACTGCAACCTCAACTGGCGATAAGGAGAAAACCTCCACAAAGAATTTCAGAGAAATATCAGGAAGAGGTACTTGAAAAAATAAGTCTGTCAGAAACATCTAAATTGGGAACGAGCCACTTCCATGTTCCCTCTTCTCCACACTCACACTTGGACTGGAAGAACTGGAGATGGTATAAAAGTGGTGTGACTACAGGAATTGATAAAACTCTCCCTCCCAGTGCAAGACCTTTGTGCATTTCTTGTTAATTCGCGTGATTCGTCGCCAGTTTTGTTCGTGATTGTATAGGACAGGGCTGACAGGAGCAGCATTGCTGGATGGTGGGAGCAAGAAGTGTCTCTTACAACGGCCCTTAACATTTAGCAGTTGGACTCGATGATCTTAGAGGTCTTTTCCAACCTTACAGTTTTGTGATCATATTCTGTGATTGGTACAATCTGTCTGCAGAAAGACTTATTCTCTGGACTTCATTTTCCCATGCAGGACATCCTGAAGGACTTCTACAGAAATTTCATCAGTTATTTACGAAATGCTCTGGTATCTCAGTTAAAACTTAGATAATCTCCCTTGCCTTGGCCACACACCCTGACTGTACCTACATTTTCCCTGGTACTGCTCGAGTGGGGGGAACACATCAAAATGTCGACTTCACTCAACTCTTGAAATCCACCTCTTGTTGCTGCTGGCAGTGCTTTGCAGCAGGATCATGGAAATAATTCTGTGTGCTTGATCCAATGGAGGATTCTGCATAATAGGAGAAAAATAAAAAATGGAAGAGTTACAACTGGAATAGAGTAAATCTCAAAACATATTAATTTATACCTTCTTGAGGGTCATTTTGTCCTTCTGCCCAGGCAGGAGAGCTGACAGCCTGGAAGACTGAACACAGGATGATCACATCCCCACCATCTCTTCATCTTCAGGGCAGCTGGAGAAGTGTGGTGGCTCAGAAACCTGATAGCTGTCAAAAACCACCCTGACAAGCTCAGAACTCACTTGTTTGTCAAGTGGAAAGAGGTCAGAGAGGGGTGGAAGAGAGAAAATAAGAGGAGAATAGATGTTGGGAAAAAAAATAAAAATAATTTCATTCTTGCCAGGACTGAGAGGCTGTTCCCATCTGCAGGATGTTGGCATTAATTTTCTGCCACAGGGGGATGTGCTGCTCCCTGATGTGCAGCACTGCTGGTAAACTGGTGGAAACCTGCCTTTACCCACAGTAAAAAGGGGAAAGGGCAATCCATGGGATCCATCACCTTCTGATGATGTTGAGTTTCATTTCCTTGTCTTCTTTTCTAAAGGAACACAAAAATCAAAGGATTCAAAGGATTCAATTCATCTGCTTTGTCTCTTTGAATGTGATGTGATGTCAGAGCTTGAACTTCATTTTTAGGATGCAGAAGATTTTCTGAATAGGGATTTTTTTTTTCCCCAGTGTTTCTTAAAGACTGTCAGAACCCCTCCCTCTGTTCCCCGCACGATCTCTCTTCTCCATGCCACCTGCCTTCTGTTGGATTAAATCCCACAAGAAACAAAAAATGGAAAAGGTCTGAGATGAATAAATGTTGATAATATTGAAAGACTTTATTTTAAAAATCATGCTTTTTAAAGAAAAGGAGCCAATCCTCACCTCTGAGCTAACCTAAGGAGCTCTGTCTGCCCTTTCATACTTCAAAAGCCCCTCAGCCACGCTCCAGTTACCTCTGTTGCTCCCCAAGGCTTCAAACACTTCCCACTCATGCATTTCTTCTATTTTTGTTCCCAGTACCACAGCCAGAGCGCTCTGGCTGTCCAGAGGGAAGGTTCAAGAGGGGCAGCCTGAGCAGATCCCATCATGGGTGAGACAGGATCACTTAAAACACTTTTCGTGCTCCCTGGAGAGCTGTTCAAGAGGAGGAAACTCTTTGGACTCCACTGAGGGCGTGAAAACGTCTGCTCCTTGTATGTTGACCAGGGGAAAATGTCAAATGCTTGTGTCACAGTCTCCATATTTTTTGTGCTGTCACCCAGCCCTGTCCTTCATTTTGTTCATTTTCTTCATAGGTTTTGGCAACCTTGCTACAAATTTTGTTTTACGTGTGTTTCTTTCTTTGTATCTTTCACTGACTCTCATTCTTAGTTTGAGATACTTCTTGGACTCTCCTGCTGTCAGTTTGTCTTTCAAGAATGTTTTCTCTCCTCTGTGTAGGTTGAGATCTGATCTTTTCAGTGCCTCCAGACGCACAGATTAAAGCTCCTGTGTCCTGTAGGACACACACACTGGTAAGGCTCAAGCTCTGTGCTTTTAGACTCGTTTGTTTCTCAGTAATTAGTGAAAAAACCTGATCCCAACAAGCACAGATGATTATGGAGATCTCAATCCCGAGAATGTCCTGCTAGACCAATAAGGATGAGATAAAGTGTCAAAATCTCTAAGACATCATTAATTTGGTTTAATACTCGTGCATGATTAGCATCCCCCGAATCAAACATTCCCACCCTTCCCCAATATCCACAAAAGCAAGTGGAGAGGGAAGAAGAACCTAGGAAACGTCAATTTAGTACTGCTGCATACATGTGCCTTCAAAACTCCTGAATTATAACTTAATAGAGAACTTCTGACTAGATGGATATTAGTTACCCCATTCACAATGATTCTAATTACTGCACTCGATATTTCTGCTTTTGTAGTCCCAGGGTTCAACTGTTTCTTCTTTCCTTCACATGGTAATATTATGAAATTGTGTTAATCTTGCAATGCAAAGAAATACTGCTATGCAAAAAGTGGGCAGTAAAAAGCAAAATAACCTTGGAAATACAGGGAAACTGCTTAAATGGATGAAAAGAAAAAATATTCAACACAGTTGAATATTTTCCGCTCTCTGAGAGAGTGGAAGAGCATTCCAGGAGAAAAATGAAAACTACCATAAAATGTCAAAAAGTAAAATCTAGGAGCGAGTACCAAAATTGACTGGAGGTCCAAGCCTTAATTAAAATAAAAACAACCCCAAAAAACCCAGCCAAAATAAAACAAAACAAAAAGAGCTACACACACACCAAAAAACCCCCCCAAACCCCAAACCACAAAACGAAAACCCCATTATTTCCTCAACACCAATAAAACCCAAAGTAAACTAATTATGTGAAATACTTTGCCATGAACTTGCCTTAGGCTAAACAGGGGCACACTGCCATTTACCACGGACCATCAGCAATAAATTCAGTTAGATAACGTCTCTAACACTAAAGGTAAGTTGCTTTCCCCAAACTTATTTTCCTTAATGTCCAGGAGCAAAAAACAGAGGCAAAGTCTGCAGAACAGCTTCTCTGTGAGGAACTACTAAGTTGGACAAGTTTGTCTTTCAAGTTGCAAAAAATACAGAAGGGGAAATGTTGAATATTAAATCTAGAATTTTAAATTGGGGTGAAAGGTGGGGGTGAATGCAGGTGTGGCCACCAGTGTGGAGATAACCTGAGAATTGCTTGCTGGCTGTGACAAGTTCATGGATTCCAAAACTGGTGGAAGGCAAAGTCTTTGAAGATTATTGAACACAAAGATTTTGCTTGAAATTCATGAGTCACCAAATGCTAGGGTAGGATTCCTGGAAGAAGAACCAAGTTTGCCTCATTTCTGTACATTTCTCTAAGTGTCTACCAAACACAGCTGCTGGACAGGGGATTAATTAATTATTAATGAATAGTTCTATACAAGTTTTTTCTCCTGGGTCTGCTCGGCCTGCAGGAAGGTACTGGAGGCTTTGCAGGAGCTGTCCCCCCCCTTCGCAGCTGAATAGATCAGTTTAAACTTACAGGAATGAGCATAAAACAAAAAGCTGGCTTTTGTGTGGAGTCAGCCATCAACAGAAAGATGGAACCAATTAAGCGATGCCAGAGAGCATCTTAAAACCCTCCAGTCAGCACCACAGACGGCAAAATCAAAGCTGGAGGGTGTGAGATGTGGAGAACCTGCCCTCCAGCGAGATCACTCCCTGGGCAGCCACAGCAGCTCGGCTGATCCAAGAGATCCAAGGAATTTGCCACTTGGTGCAAAGATCTGGAACTCAGGTTGAAATAAAATTCCTTCATGTGGGACCTGCTCCAGTGGTACCATATTAAAACCAGGGACAGCACATGGCACGTGTAGCCAACAAAATGCGTTTCTTTGTTGATCTTACAAGATCTTTGCTATTTTTTGTGGCCCAATCTGGTGACTTCTATACTGAGCCACGAAAAGGAGGGTGAAGAGAGATAAATCTCCTAGCCAAGCCACCCTATCCATATGGAAACAGTTGATCCTTGAGCTAATTTAATAATTCATATATACCTTCACATATACCTTCTATATACCTTCTTCATTCTGTCCTTTGCCAAAGAGCTACTAGGTCTACCTCCTACTGTAGGAAAACTTTTCTTCCTGAGCACCTGCCAGATCAGACCTTGAATCTGATGAGAAAATAAACAATTCCCTACTCCTCTTTGTCCATGGTTCTGTAGACCTCTGTCCAATCCCTGAATCACATTTTTTCCCCAGGACAGAGAGAACCAGACAATGCAACTGCACTTTGTATGGAAATCTCTCCACATCTTTAATTGTACTTGTCAGTCTCAGTGGCTTTTCTATTTATAACAATCCCTTTTCCACACTGAGTGGCCAAATGCTTCATGGTGCTCAGAGTCTGGGAGGACCACAAATTTATACAGTGTCATAATGATCTATTTTGCTTTCCATTTCTTTCCTAACGACTCTTAACATTCAACTTAACATTTTTTGGTTACTGTTCAGCTCTGCAGTGATGCTTTCATGGCACTGTTGCCACCCTATCCAACTCTCACTCCAGTAATAATGTTCTGATGAAATCTCACCAGATTTGTTTTCAGGCATCCACCTTTAACATTCATCTCCACCTTCACATTTATCCACAGTGAATTTATTCTGTGCTTTTATTTCTCACTCAGTCTTGTAAAATGTTTTTCCAATTCTTCACAAGTGGTTTTGGTACTTATTGCTCTGAAATAGATCTGCAGAAAATTCTGTCAGCCTCACTGTTAATACACTTTTCTTGGGTCACTAATGCATGTTTTCAGCAGCACAGGTTCCCACAGAATCCTTTTTGTTGCTTCCCTCCATTATGTAAGCCACTCACTCACTCCTATTACTCAGTTCCAATTTTTTAACCATATCAGCACCATCACTTCCGGGACTTCCGGGAGGAAAATTCCCTCTTTTCAGGTATAACAGCAGGACTATCCTGAAAAACATCTCAAGTGGCTCCCAGTGCCCTTTAGAGGAGCTCGTTAGGTTGTCTTTTCTAGTGGGTAGAAAGAAGAGTTCTTATGCTTGCTGAACTTGCTAAAACTATGAGGAAATCTTTACCCAATTCTCTTGTGGTTTCTGGAAGGAGTGTGTGGTTTAGAGGTGGATTTTGCAGTGCTCTTGTCCCTCACTCTATGCCTTGAAAGTGTCCAGTGTCCAGAGGAATTTTCACCAATATAGCAGTGACCATTCAGCTACACTGTCAGAGCATGGCCAGGCACAGATTCACCTTGAATCAAACAAGTTTACGTTTTAACTTTAATATTTCTAAGCTTTGCCTGTGGTCCTCAGAAAAATGAGGCTCTTTTCTGCTTTACCTATTTTGAGATAGAAGGGATATGTTAAAAGTTATTTCTCTACTGATTTCAGGGGTAATCTTGACACAGTTAACCTTCCACACATGTGGTGTTGGTCACGGGTGCTGATCTGTGCACCCCGGAGGGCATCCCATGCTTCATCAAAGGCAACATGGATCATCCTTGATCCTGCTCCATCCAAGTCATGCCTTTGTAGTCAGTCGCTTCTGCTTTTTCTCTGCGTGGGTATTTCTGATGGTACCAAGCAGATCAAACCCTTCAAAAGGAAACTGCCCAGCCCTCCTGCAGCCTGTCCTTTAACAAGCAGATAAAGAGCACATCTGATCCCTAATCTCCTCCTGGTGGGTATTCCTGGTGGCAATCTAGAGCCACAATAAGCCCCTGGAGAGTTGGCAGTGCCTCCATCGACTGTTCTGTGCCTGATGCTGCAGCTCACTGCCATCGTGGGCAGCTGGAAACACCACAGAGACGCTGGATGAGAGGGAGCACAGCCATCCCAAAAGTGCTTCCCGACGCTGGAGTAACTCCCTGACACAGTAATTGGTTGTGGGAGACACTGGAAGTTCTGGATGTTGCCGTAGAGTACCTGAAGGGCAGGAATTACCAAGGAAGGGATGGATTGCTGCAAGCAACACATTTTTCTGAGACTAAAAACATTTCATAGAAGTGGGAGAACAGAGGGGACGTGGTAAAACGCTGGGCCTAGAGTGAGCAGTGAATATTTCACAGGTATCGCATCCTCGTGAAACAGAGCTGAGTTTGGCAATAAAGATATTTTACCCACCTTTGTGAATCAGGCGGTGCTCAGGAGAACACAGCAGCAATGAGAGATTCAAAGAAGTACTATATAATGTCTTTGTTGAGAAATCTATAAATAATATTGACTAAAGTATTATGGAGGGTGTTTATAGAACGCACAGAGTATTTTTGTGTTATTTGACTAAGACTTGACTCTACATTAATTACCAAATAACACTAAAAGTTAGTGTTAGCCGTGACTCATTCTGGTGGCAGAAGTCAAATGATCAAATGAGGCTGTGGACTTTTCCACACACACAGTCGTTCCACACCTTCCATACTGACATTATTAAACAGCAATTGTAGAAATGTTAATTGAAAGGGAACTCTAAAGGTCTTGAAATACTCCCGAAGAGCACAGCCACTCACAATGCAGATATTCCAGTGCCCATAAATCACATGCCCATTTCCTAGTTCCGTAGTGAATGCAGGTTTGTATTCATAAGACCAGCTTTCATTTTTCATAGAAATAAAAGGCTGTCCTAAGGAGAACCAACCTGGACTGATATAGAAATCCTCATCAATAATGCATCTCCCCACACTCCCAACTTCAAGCAAAGAACACCACGTACTTTTGGCTCAAACTAAAACTTGTTTTACATCACAGGAGTGTCAAATCTTTGGTTATAATTACAAGAGCTGATTAGGGCATAGTCATTAGAGGAGATGCAGACACCTCCTCAGAAAGTGACAATGGGAAGTCCTTTCTCAGAGTTTGCTGTGTGGGTTCAGGAGCTGATGGGGGTCACTAAACACAGCCAGAAAATTAGCACGCCCCCACCACGGAAATCAAGACATCAGATCAGCTTCCACACGAGCAATGAACAGCTCTGGAAATCTGAAGAATTGAACTCCCTCTTGCTGGCATTCAACCACAGTCGATGGAACTATTCCAACAAATCCTGGTTGGACCATAGAGGGCATATGCAGTGCTCTGTACATAGCTACAGAGATACTGTAGGGACCATATTTTCAATATTCCATCCTTATCAATGTTCCTGAGCTGGGAGATGGCAATAGAAAGGTGGACAGATGTGGAGAACTACCAAAACATCCTCCCATAGTCACCATTTTAGGCAGGGACTCTCTTTTCACCACGAAACCTAGAGGGATGTCTTGCAGCACCTCTTGTACTGGCAAGAAGTCGAGTCAAGATCCAGCCCTTTCAGGAGACAAAAGCAGCCATGGGAGAGCAGTTTCGGTGACCAGGTTGTGCTGAAACGTGAGAAAGTCCCAGTTCTGGAACAGCCACCCTGCAGGTGTTATAGACACAGGATCAAGGTTGAAGCTGAAGAACAAAATACCAATAGGATGGGATGGTGTTATCAAAGAGTCTTACACTAAGACCAGAAAATTACAGAGAATTCTGTTCAAACAAGACAGTCCTACCACTCACTCTGTGTTATTTGGAATCTAAATCTCTCTTGTTTCTTTCATCTCTAGCGCAAGGGATACAAAGAACAGGACTAGAAAATAGAGAAAGTAAAATCTCCAGAAGCAGCAAGCAAAGAAAATATCTTCCACAATATTTTCGTGTTGTTTTTCTTTTCTGTGTAATTCTAAAACCCCAAAACGTTTGTAATGGGGTGCTGTAAATTGAAGTGGAATGAAATATATATATATATAT
>VZRN01002588.1:308429-319849 GCA_013397935.1 Dasyornis broadbenti | reverse complement strand
TCACCAGGAGCACATTCCCATAAAAGATGCACAGTACACACAGGCATTACGGCAAGGTGCTCACCCACACATCTACAACCTGGAAATCACATTGGTAGCAGCTCATTGCACATGAACTACTTCACTCCAATAATCAAAATTAAAGATGCATCAGGAAAATTGCTCTGCACTAGCAGATTCAGGAATGGTGCCTGGCAGCCAGCACACACAGCTACGGTCTGTACTGCAGTACTACCCAGTTAGGATATAAATACTGGGTTTTATCTCTCTTTATTGTAAAAATTGGAAGTTTATCTCTCTCTCCAATGCATGTTTCAGTATAGACATTAGGGAGATAATGCCTGGTGTGCTGGGTTGTTTCTTAAATCACTAGCCCCATGAAAAAGTGTTATCAATTATGTTTGCATATGTCTGCAGATCTTTTCCTTAATTGGGCTGTTCACCTTTACAGTAACATGTAGCTGCTTTTCACAGCAAGTCTATACTGAATTGGGTTTGAAGAGAATGGCTCTAGATATCCTTAAGCTAAACCAAAACAAGCTGTATCTCTAACCCTGAGCAGATACACACAGAGACAGAATAAACACTTTTTAAATCTCACTCTCCTTTTGCTAATTTAGTTGCATAACAGAAAAATCTGTGCAAAAGTCTACAATTGTATTTGAGAATCACACTTCGAAAGGCTAACCCAAAGTATCCTCAAATGTACTGTCTACAGGCCCAGTTATTAAGAAGCCTTTTGTTTTCTTGGAGTCATTTCTGAAGGCATGTTTCACCATACTCCTGATTTTTGGCTTCTAACTTGAGCTGGAAACACTGAGAGCGGCTTTCTTGTTTAAGTGCATACCCAGGCTCCTCGGCACTGCAGAAATACCAGGGCATCTGATGGTCACAGCACAAAAGCTGCTTTTTGTGCTGCCTATCTGCAGCCTATCTAAGGTGATGGCATGACAGGTCCTGCTGCAGACAAAGCTTTGCACACCATGGCACAGCTCCACACCAGATCTGCTCCCAGGCCCAGGGATGTGGAAAACTCTCCCCTGGCACAGAGGCAGCAGCTTCCCAAATGGGCAGAAATCCTGGACCTCAGCTGTGACTCAGTATTACCTACAGACACAGTTTTATGACTTCCTTTGTTTGCAGCTGCTAAACCAGGGGTTAGTTCATGTAATTACTCAAGAATATTTAGAGTTTTGTTAAAACCTTTGTGAAAAATGTAAGTTAAACACATCAGCTATTTTCAAATCCTCTTAAAGAATCAAAGCATGTTAAAGAACTGCAACGTGCAGTTGGTTAATTTGTGCTGGTTTGGCTCTATGGGGTTGTGTTTTTTTCAAGCCTTGTGTAACTGTCCTTAATTATACTTTCAATTAATTTCCTGAATGGACAGTAATGCTGTCTACAGTGAGGCACACCACTTAAAAGCAAAGCAATGATTTCTTGGGATCATTACTGCAACATGGTAACGTAAGCATGTATTTTGTGCCCTGAGCAGCATCAGACCAAACTGACTCAGACCACTGACCAAAGATGCCTTTTCCTACTGCTTTTGACAGATGAAAAAAAAAAAAAAAAAAAGAGAAAATACATTGTTGGATAGTCAGATAAACTGACAGGCAAGTTTTGTGTATACTTACTGGATTAAATTTCCTTTAATAACTGGAGCTGTTTCAATAACAAGAATAGAATCCTAGATGTTGGTTTCCAATAATTCATCCGATATAATAGTGCAAGTCTATTTTGCATTGTTTTCTCTATGACTTGGATGAACACCATCTGGCAGCAGGGTGTTGGGAGGATTTACATTGTGAACTCACCTTCAGACTTTGCCCTAAGGTTACTAAAAAATTTTAAATTCCTGGAAAGCCACACCAATCCCACGTCTCAGTGAAAATGGAATAAATATCTAATTTCTTTTCCTAACAGCCTTGCTGTTCGGCAAGAACAGAACACGATAGATCTCTTTACATGCTAGCTCATACACATACCTCTTATGTTACCCAATTATATAGATGTTTTTAAGACTCCAACAAAATTAATAAAAATGCATTTGACTATGTCTAGTCTGAAAAACAGTTAAGAACACTCTAAAAAATTAGTGCTTTTTGGAACCAGGATGTTAGAGTCTATATTAGTGTCTAATTGTGTGGTCTTTGAAATTGCCAATGGATCTGACATAAAGGTCTCAAAGCTGAAGCTTCCTGGAGTTTGAATTCTGATATTTTTAATACATTAAGACAAAAATTATTTGGAACATATATATAATCAGAAACTGGCATCCCTCAAATTGGAACAATTAGAAACCTTAGTTTTCCTACAATATTTTCAGCCAGGTGGTTTGGGAAACAGCCTCAGTTTTAAGCTTTTCACCCTCATGCCAGGTGTGCTAGGCTTGGGAGAAATGTGGTTTTTAGGAGGGAAGTGACCGAACAGTAGCAATTAAGTACATCAGATCCATTTTATTTCTCACATTTTGCAGTTCTCCTGACAGCAGTTCTTCAAGAAGGTCTATGCTCAAGGTATTAGTAACTCACTTTCCATACAGCCAGCATCATGGTAGAAGCATGTGCCAAGGAATTCTGCAATGTTACTTACCAAGAAGGTGATTAACCATAATTATTGACAATAACTTCACTATTTTACGCCATACCAAAAACCAAGGCTTTATAACACAGAGACTGGTGCATGGTGCAGCCAGGCTTAAGGAGTCCACATACAGATTTGTTTCTCATCTTCCTCATTTATCTTTACAGCCACTGATGCAAAAAAACACCCCAGCATTTCCAAGCTAGGCTGGGATTCTGTGTTTTCCTGTCTTAAAAATGTGAAGGTGTTAATTTCTGTCTTGGTCATTTTCTTTTTTAACCTTTTCAAAATTGCTGTTCTGTATTTTGAGTCTATAGTTGCAATGCTTTTATAAAGACCCTGAGACTGCCCAGTGTGGTGGTATAAGTATCCATTACTCTTAAACACTACCATTAGAGTTTCTCTTCTGAAATAAAAAACAAGTGCCTAGAGATGCAGCACACAACAGCATCCAAACCACAGCTGCTCTGGTCTCAGCATTAGGACATTTCCTGTCCTGTCATTGATTACCTCTGGTTTGTATATTAATCCTGCAGGAAAGCAATGGCAGAGAGAAAGATAAATTCATACCTCAACCCTCCTGCCTGCTTAGGAAGTCAGGAAAATGGTTTGGTGGTGCTCAAGAAGGAAATCCTCAGAAGGGACTAATGACTTCCCCTTGAATTATAAACCTTTTACAATCCATCACACTGATTTAGGGCCTCACAGTTCACCCTCCTGGCAGCAATTGCACTGCAGTGATCCACTACGGTCCTACAGCAGAGACAGCTCTAGCCCAAAAGATTAAATTCTGCCTGCATCCATGCCGTGAGCCCAGCCCTCTCTGGGCCTGTGGACACTGGCAGTGAATAAGAGCATAGGTGTGCAGATGAGGACACCTGGAGCTCGCACCAGGCACAGGATATGGCCTGTGTTGAGCCACTGGAAGTTCCCTTAGGGAACCAGGTCCAGTACAGAACTTGCATTTAGCAGTGCTTCATCCTGAAGCAGCTGATCCCAAAGCAAATCAGGGCATTCTGTGGTTGCACCTAGTTGTTCTGTCACAATGGGATCAGACATAGCCCGCAGTGCTAGATTTCCCTTTGGGGCTCACTCTCATTAGCATGCTTGGCCTGACAATGTTTTGAGGTGGCAACTTTTCCTCCTTCTATCCTCAGACATATAAGACACTTAGCCTCAATGAAGATCCACAGCCTAGAATGATTTTCCCACTCCAAAAGAGACAGGTAAAATTCTTTTCTGAAATGAAGAAGCAACTGTATTTCCCTTAATAAAGTGCAGCAGTGTAGCTGTCAGAGCACTCAGCTAATTCCTTTCCCAACAGGAGTGGTTCAGACCTGTGCCCCAGATACCATAATCATGGCTCTGTCACTGTGCTAGTCAGGGTGCTCCGCCTCTCACACTGAAGTCATGTCGCTACCCATGAAAATATTTGCTGGATCAGCAAAAGAATTATTTTGGATTGGCTCTCCCTATGCTCCACAAAGCACCCACTGAGCAGCTCCATGCTGGGCTGAGACCTTCAACTTCTTGCACTTTTGGGCATAATCCCAAATTTTTACCTAGAACTACCAACTTACCTCCTCTAAGGCCTAGGATTTAAAGTAAAGTTGCATCTTCACCCTATTGACTAGAGGAACCCCAGTCTTATCAATATAATCTGGACATTCCCTGGGGTAGATGGGGAGCAGCTCCATCCTCAGACCTTCAGGGAGGTGAATTAACCAGCGCTCAGCTTTCAGGCAGATTCAACAGTAGGATACTCAATGAAAGCAGTTCTTTAGGTAGAAACATAACTATTGATTTTAATCTCCAACTAGACAGGGGTTTTAAAAATCACATTTGTGGATCTAAACTCCATTTACCCATGCATAATTTCCTCCACACCTCAGTATTTCAGTAACACTGGACTGATGTTCAACTCCTTCATAAGAGTAATGGGAGCATTACTCATATGAGATGTTGGCAGCACAATGTGGCAATGGCAGAAACTGTTACAGCAAAGTTTAAAAATTAAAATATGCATCTTAATGGGGCAGTTACTGTAAACTTACATTCCATGTAAGTTCCTACAAAGCTTCTATTTAAACAGATAGGAATTAATTACAACAAATACTCTGTAAACATAAAGATACTTTTATATCCATGAGCTATATAACTGACATAATGAGATTCTTGATAGTTTTTGTATTTATTTTATGCCCTATTAATTCCATGATCAGTCTATTCTAAGTCAAAGAAAATTATTCACAACTAGTGCAACCATCAAAATTTAATAAAAACACGAGTCACTCAGCAAATAAAAGTAGAAAAGCCAACAACAGGAAATAATTGCAAGAATAAGCATCTAGTGAAGCGAAAACATGGCAACAGTGCAAACAAATGGGTTATGCTGGAATTATTTTTACACACTGCATCAAGTATTTGGTGAAAAAAAGGAAGACAAAGCCAGACGACGCTGCTTTTTGTTGCCTGTTAGAAAAGGGCCTAGGGCTCCAAGAAAAAGCCCTTATGTATATACATGTTTTTGGAGATAGGAACCAGAAGAGAGAAAAACTTGCAATGTATTTCTGATAGTCTGCTAATAAAGCACAAAAAAAATTTGTATTTTTTCAGACAGCCCTGAGCATAACTGCAGAGGGGAATGCAGACCACAGGCGGAATTAATAGTTACAGGTTCCGCTGAGGCCACTCAGCACTTCCAGGTGAAATAGATCTAAAAATGTCCTTATGTACCATATTTAATGGTTTCAGACCAGTCTAGTCTATAGGCTGTTTATCACATCCCAAAGCTGTCAAGTTCTTTTAATGTCAGCTTTAAAGGCAATGCCAAGGACTTCAACAAAGTCAACTGTACTTCCCTGGTTCAACCACAAGCTACTGGGCAAACTGTGAGTGGTGCTGTGTGAAATTCAAGCAAAATGATCACAACAGTGATTTTTGGCCTTGAAATTCCACCTGGGATTGAATTTCCTCTTGTTATTTTAAACTGTGTGTCAGTAATAAACAGCAACCTGTGTTTGGTACCCAGCTGGTCTGTCACAATGGGATTTGAAGTAGATATAATTTTAAATGATACAGATCTAAAGATTTCATGTGGTTGCCTTAAAAAAACAAAAAATGAAAAGTTATACAAAAGTTATACTGTCAAATATCTGGCTTTTCAAAAACCTTCTGTCTATGAACCTGACAAAAGCAAGCACAAAAGGGATGTAAATTTATATCTGTAAATTCATATATTGAAATATTATCATGACAAAGAAACTAACAAAAAAACTCTTAAAGGCCAATGGGCATGAGCCAGCCCTGTCACTTCGTCTGACTTCACAGCTGATCCTACTTGAGCAAAATGTTAGGATAGCTGACCTCTTGATGTTTCTTTCAACCTGGATTATCCAGAGAATCTAGGAACAACTTCCAGAAATTCTGGAAAAAGTCAACCTTAACTAGGAACTCTTTCTAGGCAACAAAACCAGCCCCGCTGCTTGCACACTCAAGACATGTGGACTCCCATGTTGCACACATCAGTCACACTCATAAGCTTATTCTGCAGTATTTATG
This sequence comes from Dasyornis broadbenti, assembly GCA_013397935.1. Classification (NCBI taxonomy): domain Eukaryota; kingdom Metazoa; phylum Chordata; class Aves; order Passeriformes; family Dasyornithidae; genus Dasyornis; species Dasyornis broadbenti. The sequence continues at coordinate 313,702 of VZRN01002588.1, read as the reverse complement.
GGCACATGCAATGCACATAAACTTATCCCATTGCATAGTGGAACCTGAACTCAATCTTGAGAGAGCACGAAAATCCCAAAACAGATCAGGCCCTACAGCCCTGCACACAGACGCAATCCTACTGCTACACAGCAGCTCTAAAACTTTGACTGATGCTGCAAAACTCGGATAGCTGGCAAAGATCACCTGTTTTTTCTTTTTCCTTTTTTTTTTTTTTTTTTAAGGATTGTAATATGAATAAAAACCGCAGTGAATGGGGAGAGGTTGCAATGAAGGCAATGAAGGTTGCTTCCTTCATGCCTTCTCTCTGGCCCATTGCAGAGCAGGTACTTGGGGTCTTGGGATCCTCAGCACTGCTGTCACCCGTGGAGCTGGTGCTCTACCTTGTGGGCAAATTGTCTCTTTTTCTTCCCTCCTCTCCCCGTACATCTTGGAAGCTGGGAACTACTCCTGAAAGAACGAGTCTGATACAAAAGAACCCTTTGAACAGCTAATTTGTTTCCCTTTTTCCTTTCCTTTTTTTTTTTTTTTCTAATGCGTTTCAATAGTATGCATTGTTCTATGAATTACATTTGGGAGTAATTCCACATACAAAGGCCTTTTCATTTAACTGGATTAGTCCTTTCATTGAATCACCCTTTGGCAACAGTAGCTCTAGGGCCTGATCCTTCTCTTATTTACCTAGTTGTTGACAAGCTATGTAGGGATATACAATTCAGATTCACACCTGGACTGAGACCTGGCATTTTAAACACATGCATTCTTTACTCTGGTTTACAGATAACCTCCTTCCACTCCCTCTTCTAGAGCACTGCTCCACCCCTGCACACACCTGAAAAGTATGTTGATTTTTCTTTTAATTCCTTGTTTTGGAATATATTACTGCAAATGGGTCATGTCTGATCTATCACTGCCTATGCATTTGATGAAAAACGTTAAAATTCACCTTTCAAAAATAAACATAAATCCCAGAGTTTGCACATAGAGGTATTTAAATCATTCTCTATCTGTTTGATAAAATAGTATCTATAAAAAGAACTTAATGATAGTAAGAAAGTTCTGCTGGCTACAATAAAACAATGAGAACACAGTTTGGAAATGTAAATGCAACTGACTCCTGATCTCATTCATTACCTAGATGAAGATTCAGCACCTCTGAAGTGAATTACCAGTACATCCTCTAAAAACACACCACCACCTCTTAAACCTCTGTGTTACTTGTGTATTTTGTAACACACAGCTAAGTTATGTAGCTTCAGGCATATGCAAATGTGATTTTCTTGGCAAGACACTTGAGCTAAGAGAAATCATTTAACACGCATCACAGTTTTATAAAAGACAATGCTCAAGCTTAGCAGAACTTTTAGACCTGCCTCACCATGCCAAATTTGCAACTTTATACACCATTTCATTACGGCTCTATGATTTCCACAACAGATTTTGCATAAAAAATCACATCCTCTAATTGTACAAGTGTGTAAATACACACACATATACATGCTGTGGTTTAAAAAGGGGCAGTGATTCTACTCGGACTTTTAAAAGGAGAAATTAATATACACAAATAAACTAAGATAAGCAATATCAGCCAGAAAGTGTAAAAATTATGAAGTCTTTAAGACAGAGGATAAAAATAGGAGCTTTATTTCCTCCTATTGAGTCTCTTATATCCAAACTCTGTCTTTAAGACAGAGGATAAAAATAGGAGCTTTATTTCCTCCTATTGAGTCTCTTATATCCAAACTCTTGACATTTATTTCCTATTTTAAGTAAAAGATTATACCTAGTTTCTCAGATAACATTGTGTGGTAACATCCCCTAAAGTGTGAATCCTGTTCCCTTGCAGGAAAGACCGGTGCAGTAGTGTAAGCACACCCCAAAGCAGGCCTTCCAGGAAGGAGTTAATAGTTTAAGCCAAGAGTGTCAGATCTCCTCAGAAAGTATGCTCCAGAACTAGAGACCAGTAGAACCACCTGATAACCCGGCAGGCTGTCATCATCAGCTAAAAAAATACGTAAAAAATGGATCATCAGACTCTCTAGGGACGCATGCCAATAATTTGTATAAAGGGCCAGGCTGAGGGACCACACAGCTGTCTCTGAACACATGGTTTGTAGTGAGACAACATGCTGCCATGTCATGCCAAGCCCAGGCAGAATTCTCTGGTTTCCAGATGACTTGTGGCCATGCTGCAAATTTGTACTTCACGTTCAGATGAGATACCCATGAGCACTCCCAGCACCTCCCTTCCAGAGGAGCCCAAGGCCATTGGGTCCCTCTTCTCCCTATCATCAGCCCTGCCAGGCACAGCCTTGCTAACATCTGCACTACAGGCAGGCTGGCTGCTCACCAAACAACACTGAGCACTCCAGACTAGGGGAACAGATGTTTGTAAAAGGCAGAATAGAGCAGCTGAGAGGCTGATTTGAGTGTACAACTAATGTGCTGTGAACACAGAACACTGTACAGCAATGTGTGAGTGCGTGGAGGCAGCGAGCCCAGGCGAAGTGAGCACTACATCACGGAGAACTCCTTTATGCAATGGGTAGTATTTGCTCTTTACAGAGAAAATTAACTGCCTTACACTTCTAAATGCATCAAAAATTAATCCAAGAGTACTGTTAAACTGTGTCGAATCACTTTCACAAACCCCAGACGTCCCCATTTTAATGCTAAACCACTTGCGTAGATGTTTCTGCTTATATCTAGGTAGGAGCTTACTCATTTCCTTCTGGCACAAGTCCAGCACTGGTTGAAGCCTTCTCTTTCTCAAAATGTCTGTTCCAAACGTGTGTGCCAAGCAAGGCAGCACATCTTAAGCAAAAAAATATATTTAATCACTGGCTTCATAGATTTTAAATCCAAAATGGCAAAGGAGATTGCTGAAACTGATCTTCTGAATAACAGAGGCCAGAGATTTCCATATGTGCTTCACGCATTAAACCCACGACCAGTTGCTAGTGAGCAGAATAACAGAATCATGGAATGTTTTGAGTTGTAAAGAACGTCAAAAATCATCTTCTCGCAACCATTCTGCTATGGACAGGGAACTTTCCACTAACATCTTTCCAGAATGTCTGGAAAATGTTCCAAAATGTCTTTCCAGATCCTACTGATTAGGAGGGAAGGGTACCACCCCTTGTCTTGATCATTGGCTTTTCATGAAAGCTCATAGTAAACCAAAGCATTCAGGTCACTTTCTGAACTCTTGATACTGTCATAACCATTGATTTCTGGGGATGCCAGGTAGCCCCACAGTTCAAGGTATTCTGGAGCTATTCCACCAATGCAGGTAGGTTACTATACAGCGGATTCAAAAACCCTCCTTACCCAGTGTTATGCAATGTAATCACTCACAAAATGAGTTTTGGAGTAGCAGAGAATTAGATACCTGCCTGCAATACAGAAAACTGCTGTATAACTGCAATACAGAAAACTGGTGTATAATATTGATATTATACACCCCCAAATGTAACACTCTTTTCCCCAGACACTTGTTACACCACCTAAAAATATCCCAATGACCTGCTTCTCTGATTCTGTGCCCAAAGCAGATCACTAAATCATAGAAAAAGTTGAAAAAGACCTTTGAGATGATCAAGTCCAACCATCAACCCAGCATCACCACTATTTTCACCAATAAACCATGTGTGCCATATCTACATGGTTTTTAAACCCTTCCAGGGGTGGTGACTCCACCACTGCCGTGGGCAGCCTGCTCCAGTGCTTGACTACCCTTTCTGTGAACAAATTTTTCCATAATATCCAATCTAAGACTCCCCTGGCACAATCTGAGGCCATTTCCTCTTGTCCTCTCACTTGTTACCTGGGAGAAGAGACTGACACCCACCTCTCTGTAACCTCCTTTCAAGTCCTTGTAGAGAGCAATAAGGTTTCCCCTGAGCTTCCTTTTTCTCCAGGTTAACACAGATGTAGTGCTATAATTAATTCTCAACCCAAAACTTTACTTTGACAAATTTCAGCTTATCTACAACTCTTTCAGTGTGCATGCCCAAGCAACTCCTCCTTCCACAACCCTCTCTAATATTTGCGATGGCTGCAGTCATAACCCAAAATAGTTTAAAGTCTTTCTTCCTCTTTCTCTCCAACACACAGTCTTGTCCAGATAGCTTATTTAAACTTTTTTGCAGTGGGCACATGCTTGATTGCCATAATCACACCAGACTTTCCAGCCTTACCTTCCTTTATTGCACCAGACTAAGTTGCAGTTTGTGGTAAGTCAGTAATTTTGTAAGATAAATATTATAGCTCTACGAAATTAATAGTATCACTTAAATACAGATTTACTGACGATCCAGGGAATGCAACAGGTCAGATCTAAATTATGTATCATGACCCCTGGACACAAAATGAACTGCAGGAGATAAGCTTGCAGTATTGGTTACACTGCTGGGTATGTCCAGCCAAGAGATGTCATTCCATACTGGCACCATTCATTATAAAAAAAGTACCATTTTCATACCCATTATGAAGCTATTCAAAACAGGCTGCCCTGCTGGAAAGCAGCAGACAGAAGCACATGAAGCAAAGACTGGTTTTAGAGAGAGGAATGGAAGATGCAGGGACTTCTGCTATTCCATTGCCAGGCTGGGTGTTTGTCAGGCCTTTCTCCTTTGATTTTTCTCCAGATTAATGCTTTGGTTTTTTTTACCCACCCATTTTTTGTTTAAAAAGGGAAAGTGAGATAGATCTCTTGTCCTTAGGTGAACATCTCTCTGCTGCATCCCTCCATTCACACAGAGCATTATGGAAATGCCTTTTTGTCTATCTTCTCCCCACTCCTAAGCAGATCACATAAGCACAAAGAGCAAGCATTAGATGGGAAGTTATGACAAAACAAGAAAACAACTAAAAACATAATTCAGGTGAAATACAAAGAAAAGAGTCAGTTTCCTTCCTAGAGACCTACAAGTAGTCATGAACTAAAGCTGTATCAGATATCAACAGCTAGCTACTTTTATTAATGTTATTTTCATTAAAATCAGAGAGGCATTTAGAAAAAGAACTGCCTCAGTTAAGCATTTATTTTAACATTATTTTAAAAACATTATGAATTTCTGCAGGATACAGTGCAAGGATTGCAGGAATAACAGGAAACTAAAAAAGGAAGAAAGACCACAAAATAATGTGCTTTCACTCCAAGTATTTTCAAAGATATGATGCACTTTCACCTCCTCCCAGAACAGAGAAACAATCAAACTACACATACCTTGCAGTAAGATAAATTTAATATATGTAAATTTAGATGTCAG
>VZRN01002588.1:259534-308367 GCA_013397935.1 Dasyornis broadbenti | reverse complement strand
AAAAAAAAAAAAAAAAAGAAGAAGGATGAGATGAGGAAGGTAGGAGGAGATTATAGAAGATGATGCAGTTGTACCTGATGCAAAGTACCAGTCTGGGAATTTTAACCTCTATATCCATATTAAATACTTCCAGAAGCCTCATTTTTCATCACCAGCACTCTCCTTCTTAGTTGCCTTACTTCTACATTTTTGAATGACTGATCCATTTTCCACAGGAAGACTGTACCAGTCTCTTTACTTAAACTTGTGCTCTAGTTCGGAAGTACTAGCTTGGATCACAGCTTGCTTTTATGGTGACCACAAATGCCAGGGAGTACCATACACTTTTTATTTTGGGTTTCTTCTGATTGTCTCTTTGGCCACATAAATAGTATTCAGGCATAGAAAATGAATCCCTAGCAAAATAAAATACAAATCCCTCCCCAAAACCAAGTCAAAGCAAAAAACTCTTGACATTTTTGTGAAAAGCAAAGTGCTGTTCTTTCTAGTTGAGTTTCAGCAGTGTTTTAGGATCATTCTGTGCTCGTCACATAGTCATCACAGTGATTTTGAGGAAAAAAAACATAGAATGGTTATAATGGTTAATAACAGTTAATAATTATTAACAGCTTGAGAGTCTAATAGAGATTGGAAATTCCTTTCATAGCTAAGAAGCAAAGATGCAGAGGAGTGGGCATTTTTTTGTTTTCAGTATTCCCATCCAGATTTCAATGGCTGTTCTGACTGTGGTCCCAGCGATCGTCTCTGCACCCTCCATTACCTCATCTGCAAATCACTCACCAAAACCCCTGACTCAGACTCCTGTGACAACACTTACAGGCTTTCCTTTTATAATTCACACACAAACAAGACCTACCTACCATAGAGTGTTGTCTTGTTGCTTCAATTCCATGGCTGCAGACTGATCACATCTGCCTCTCTCTTACCACACTTTCAGTCTGAGGCTGTTTCCCTGTAGGGAGCACAGGATCTTTTTCATAAGCAACAAAAGATTTTTTTTTTTTCAGATTCAATCTACAGAACTAACTCAAAGGCTGGATAACAGGAATTTTTATTGTTAAAAAATACACTGGACTGACAAATGCAAAGTTTCAACAGAGAACTGACTGTGTCAGACCATACGTTTCATGAACACTAATTAAGCTGTTTCCCAGTTCCACCGAAATTACACCCATTTCCCATAGGATTAAAAACAGGTCCTACTCTCAGGTCTCTTTGGATTGTGATTGTGCAGCACAAAGTGGGTTAGCACACAGGAGGAATCACTCAGCACTATCACTGTCATGTACAAAGAGAAGATCTCTCATTTCTAGGACTAAGGACAGAATTTCACTAGAGCACATCAAAGCTTTACAACTGCCAAACAAGTTTCTCAAAATGCATTTGCAAGGAGGTACAGAAGATGAAAAAGGGGTCATTAAAAATATAGCAGTCTCTCTGAAAATGTCACTGGATGCTTGCAACCAGAGAGGGTTCTGACCAGGTTGTCTTGGGATCCAAACGCAGCAACAATTATGGTCCATATATATTTAATGACTGTTAAATTGGCTCATATAGCCAATAAAGGCTGGCCTAGCTGAGTGTACTACTGAAGTTTAGCTACCACAAACCCAAAACTTAAGGAAAGCAATGTGCTTTTTAAGTCTTGGATTGGGTAAGAACTGACAACAGTGTGGTTTCTACACATACACGTATATCTTTGCTCTCATAATGCATTGTTTCTTCCATTTTCTATGGACTATAACAATAAATTTCTTTTCGTTTCCTAAATTAGTGTTTCCTAGCCCACTACACTAAAGAGGCAGCCAAGGAATCAAGACAATGAGGGTGTCCTGTAAAGTCTAATTAAATAAATGTTCGCTGTGTTGTTTGTGAAAGCAGTAATTTTTGAGTGCACATTTTGTCAATGGAGTTTTGTGTGATGAACATTAATGATCAGTTCAGCACAGTGCGGAGAACAGTGAAATCTTCAACAACCTCTAGCATGAAAAACAGAAGCCAAACATGTGCTTAATTTGTACTTTGCCACATCTGATTGTCCATATGCTTTTGTGTGGACTCCAAAATTTGATTCAGTCACCAATTAAGTCTGCTTTAATAAAAAATCACTTTGAACTCCCAAAGAGAAATCAGCCATAAGAAGTCAGTGCAGTTTAAAGTTGAGGTGAATATCAATTTCCATCACAGCCCATTGGAGAAACTCCAAAGGACTAAACAGTCAGACACAAAATTTTAAAGTGGTTGCCACAACTCCCCTCTCCTACCTGCTCAGAAGTTATTGCATATCAGAGAGGTGAGCTCAACTCCTGCATGGGTAAACCTGCAGGGATATGGTATATGGGGGAGATTTTTACTCTATGTGTCACAGTCCTTAAACCTCAGCCTGCATTTTCAATTTTTTAGTAATTTTGTTTTAAAAGCTCAAATTATATTTATAAATATTTACATTCTGTATGCTTGTTTATATTCTGTATGTTCGCTTGCATTCTGTAAATAGAATTTCCTTTAATTCTCTTTAGAGTATGAGAAAAGCGATTCCTAACACAGTGGATTTTGAAAAAGTTGCGCTTGTGGAATACACATTTGGACTCTTCACATTGGAAGTGGCACGTGTAACAACTACTCAGGAGCATTTTTAGCGCAGATGAGTAATTCAGGCTTTAAAAGAGATCACGTGGTCATCTAAAACCCAATTACTTACATTTATTTTTTACATTTCTGCTCTTGCTGGCAGTTGTTTCTTTGCATGAGAATTCCTCTGATGGCCCATCACCATCAAATCTATATGTTGACTGTTTTGTGTGACCACTCTTTGTGACAGTATAGGTCAGAAAATAAGCATAGGGAGACAAAAATATAAAGGATAATGAGGAAAAAAAAAAAAACCTGAAACCCTAAAGACACTGATCAGAGGGCTCTTAAAAATCAAACTCTAGCCTTCCACTTAGTGAAGACAGAGATTTCTGAAAAGAGCTATTTGCATCCACTACCAATTCCCTACATACCAGAATAACACGCAGTGTGATTCTTCGCCAACACTGGTGGAAATTGGGGCTCAAGCCGGGCTGGTTGGGCTTCGCTCCCCCTGCCGCTGCAGGCCTCGCTCCGCCGCGGCTGCAGCCCCCTCACCGCCGGAGGCGCCGGCCGAGCGCTGAGCTCGCCCGGCCTAGACCGGGCCCCCCGGCGCGGAAACCTCCGCCCCCCGGGAGAGAGGGAAGGCGGAGGAGAAGGGGGAAAGGAGGGGAGGGAGGCGGGGAAGAGCGGAGAAAGGCGGTCCCGCCGACGGGAACGTCTCCCGGGCGCTGTGCGGGGAGGCCGGGCTAGCTCCCGGCACTGCTGCTTCGCGGGGAGTTTTCCGCTTCGCGGGGAATTTTCCCCTTCGCGCCCCCAGCCCGTCCGGGACAGGAGAGACCGGCGGCAGCCGCGATGGACTCCGGCAGCGAGACCCACGAGCTCAACGGGCAGGCGGAGGGCGCGGAGTCGGCGGCCGAGGAGCGGGTGAGGGCCGGGGCGGGGCAGGGGGGACCCGCGAGGTGCGGGCGGTCTGCGGCCGCGCCCTGGTGGTCCGTGCTTCTCGGTTATTGCTGGGTTTTCACCCGTCTTCCATAGATTCAGCGCTGTTTCTGTAGGGAAGCCGCTGCACGGGTCCAAGGCAGGGCGGAGCAGAGCATCCCCGATAGGCCGGGCCCCTGGCTCTGTCACCCAGGGCCCTCCCCTCCCGGGAACCCGCCCGGAGCTCGCCCCACCTGGAGGGCTTTGTCCACTCAGGTGTCTTGGGAGAGGATATCCACGCAGAATAAACAATTATAAAAGTAGGAGGAATTATTGAAGGGATTGGGCCTGTATGGTTAATTTTCCATACAGTAATCCAAATAAAAATAAGAATACCCAACTTTTTCCTGCTCCGTTGTAGTCAAAACATGACCAGAGATCCTCACTGGAAAGTATTCATCCCGTATTCTGTGTAAGTATAAAGGATGTTTGCTGAGCATGCTACTTATCTTTAAAAAACAGACTGGTAAAAGAGTGTCTTTTATCTTGTTTTGGAAAAGACTAAACTCTAAATGCAGTTCTTATTCCAGCCCAAGTCTCAACCACATAGAAACCGTTGTACTAAACCATCTTCGGTGTCACTGGTAGAACTTTCTGGTTACAGACAGACTGGGCTGATCGTGTAGCACATCTGTCCTTCCTCCTTCCCTCACTTCCTGACAAACCCTTGGAGTCATGAATATCAAACCAAGAAAAATAAAAGTCTGGTTTTAATAAATCCTGGAAATTCTGCCTAAAGTGAATCAAGGCTGGGATATGCAGGTCAAACTGGTGGTCCGGAGTGGTTTTCTCTAGACCTCTGACTTCTCAGCAATTCTCTCATTTTCTTGAACAGCTTTGTGATTGCATCAGAAGTACTCTCGATGAGGTTTATTTTTCCCAATACGGTCTGCTCCAAGAATTTTTCAGCAACTTTCCTGTTTTACTTCATCTTCAGTTGCAAGAAATCCTCATTTTGCTACATCTTTCTCATTAAAACTCAAGTTCTCTGCGAGCGCTATATAAAGAATAAGCAGTGAGACATCCTATTACATTGTTTTAAATGTATACAGTGGCACTTCAGGGAACTTCATAGGCACTTTCAAAGTTTTCTCACACACACATAAAGTATGTGTAAGGTGAAACAGACGGGGACAGATTTTTCAAAAACCAATCTCAGAATAGAAGATACCTTAAAAAATCCGCCAGTGTTCACAATTCACACAAACAAAAGAACAACCCAGCTCAGCAGCCACCTAAACCTGGGGGGACCATCTACATGTGCCTAAATCTTCCATATTGGAGTCAAAAATGTGTCTGCTTTTAGGAATGCTCACAGGCATCAGAACATGGGCCACCCTGGATTCCTTCCTGCCCATCCTGGCACCTGTCCTCTGCTCAAAACAGACTCTCTTGCACATCTTCTCATCTGTATGAGAAGGTAGGCCACTGCCTTCTCATACAGAAGAGCTGACATGAAATGCAGGTGTAGTTGTGTTACCTTCAAAGCAATCAAAGCATATAAATTTTAAAAAGACCAGTTAAGCTCTTTGTAGTTCTGAACAAGTGGTCACACAGTGGATTGATGTGGTTAGTTTTTACTTGGATATATTCTTTTAGCAGCTGTCAAGCTTTTAGAAAGAAGAAATTCCTTGCTTCTAGGACTGGGCTGGCATGGCTTCCCAAACAGTTCTGATTGGGAAGACTATTGCAGAACACAGTAAAGAGCAGCCCCAATATAAGTTCAGTATGGCGCAGCTTTAGTTCTGCACAGCGTCATTATTATGTTGCAAGTTTCCATTGTTTTATAATTCAGACTTACTCCCAAACATGAGATTTTCAGGAAGCTTGCTGTATAGTATTACAAACCCAGAGGTCATTCTGGTCCAGTCTCATTTTGAAGCAAAGCTGTTGGCCCCCAAAATTGCATTAATAACTTATCCCAAATAGAAAGAAAGCTGCTGTAATCCTTACTATAACAAGTTACTATATTTAGCAAAGATACTTTATTGTTAATTTTCAAATATTTCCATTTTCAGTGCTGTTTCCTTCTTGTTGAATCACCAGGTGGGGCTTAGCTGTGAGTAATGAAACTCAGCACCTAAGGACATTTGCCCCCGAGCCACTTGTATTTGTTTTTTAATAAATGTAACAAATAAATCCTTTCTGTATTTCAAAGGTACTCCATTCTTCTGGGTGTACCACTGAAATGAGGAGTGAAGCAAAGCAGTGGCAAAGTCTGTACCAGCAATGGGAGACTAAACCAATATGATGCGGTCATTGTAGCTTTATCCTTGCAGAGTGCAATGCTCTGGGCAAACAAACGGACCCTGCCTCTGTGAGGAGACCCAGAGTCGTACTGTCTGTGGGGGCAGCACCATGTCACTGTGAAAATAAGCTCTTCCATGGGATTCTTCCAGTTACAGATGGAGTAAGAGGGAGAGACTTTTCACTCCCATCCTTTGTCTAACTGTGCATAGACCAGCAGGGCAGGTCTATGAGGCTGAAGCTTTGCAACACTGGGGATCTGAAAGGCAGGTAGGGAATACTGCAGGGAATGCAGTCCCAGCTGCACCTGGCTCTTAGACACATGTAAATGCACATGCTGGTTTTGTTCAACCTCCTTTGGAGACAGTAAAACAAGGGCCTAGCTTGTCTCTACCAAGTAATTTGAATACTGAATGTGTGTGACAAAGTGTTTTGGTTACATGGAGACTGAAGCAGGTCGTGGTATGCACACTGTTCTTTTGCCAAGTAACACCTGCAGGGAAAGCTTTATTTCACCTGCATCCTAGAAAATCTCCAGACACTCCACTTACCCTCTCCAGAGCCCTGCAGGTGATCATGGACCAGTAAGTGTTGTTTGGTGCTGTGGGCTACACATGTTGCTACATGCTTGGAATCTCCCTGAAACCATGAAGTCACATAACGACTTTCTACTATAATTTCTGTTATATACGACTGTCACTCTCCTGAGATTAAGGCAACGTCTTCTTTCATTGCCTGTCTAGATATTGCTGTGTAACACATAGTCTGATCTTAAAGTGTCCATGTAGTACTGACTGCATCAGGTTCAATACTCCTGTCAGTGGCTTTTAGCTTGCTCCCAGAAGACAAGGCTAATTTGCCTTTTTGTTGTTTTTTTTTTTATGGTTTTCCAACATCAGTCAGGAGACAGGAAGTGAGTCTTTCTGGGGTTTTCATGATTACGGGTCATTTTTCCTGGTGAAGACAAGATCACAGGCTGAGAAAAAGCTCTGAAATTGCAGTTCTCCGTATGCCTGGTTCCAGTGTTGAACTAGTCTGCTCTCAGGAATGGTAGCTAAAAGCCTGTTAACTGAGTAAAATGCCACTTTTTAGAATCTAAATACAATTAATAGCTGAGTTGTCATTCCAGGAATAAAGTTTTGTCTTAGTTTACCTTATCAGTTCCCTACTTTGAAAAGTCTCCATTTATTGGAGCTCAGAAGTGACTCAGAGCCTTTGCTTCCCACAGAGTTCAAATGCCAGAGTCTGCTATTTCCACCGTACAGAAAATTAGCAAACAGCAAGGTCCTGAAAGTGCAACAGTACATTTTCCCAGGGAAGAGAAAAGATTGTGATCTGTCTTACATCATGGAGTCACAGATGTAACTGAAAGGAAGATGTTGCCAAGACTATTTACTCTTTTGTGTAGTTAAAAAAAAGCCAAACATGTTCACACTCCAACATGGAGTGAAGACAAAGAAACCAGTCTTCACGTTTTCAGTGCAGTACCCTTCCATCAGGATTAAAAACTGACTCAAGCTACCCTGGCAGTTTGTGGCTGTGCTACACATTGCAGCCCTGTAGCCCAATAGATATTTCAAAGTCAGTATTTTGGCAATAAGAGGTTAATTAGTTCCTAGACATAGGAAAAAGCTCCTCTGTTATGCCCTTGTAACAAAACAGAAATGATTTCTACAGTGTACTGAGAACAATTTCTTATTATTCCTGCCCAGAACTGGAAGTCTGCTATTACACGCAAAGTTCCTCATCCCCTATTGTGCTGGTGCATCAGGTAGCCAAGAGTGTGTTTGGCTTTTTACTGCACAATGAACAGTGAAAAATGTTAGTGTGGATTTTTCTACTGAGTACTGCCAGCAAGTATTCGATGCTGCTTTCCTTCCATAAGGAAAATATGAATATCTGCTCCAGGTTTAGTGCTTCTGGTGGATGGTATGCAGGAATTGTGGTATTTTTTCTGAAGCATCCAAATGTTGTAGTTGTGTAATGGGTCAGGGGGTTGAAAATAGGAAACTCTTTTTGAGGAGAAGAAAGGTGACAAGTGTGGGACAGATTCTCCATTAAAAGTACATTTTTTGATTGTGGGATATAGACAAAACCAAATGATTATCAAGTTCTTCCTGACTGAAATCAGTATCCACCTCAGAGCCATTTTCTTCCCTGGAGCTTGCTCTCCTGAAGAATCTGAGTGGAGCTGCAATTACATGGCTGCTTCTTTTGACAGAAAAAAACATTTGCTGCTGCCCTATGAGAGTTTAAACTCAGTCAAATATTTAGGCTTGTGATGGATAACAACATGTCTGGTGAAAATAGGTCGAGTTTGGTGTTTAAATGCCGTGGAAAAACTGGCAATGTGTCCATCTATAGCTGACCTATTTAAAAGAAGGCTTTAGGTCTGGACTGTGGCAAGCCTGGCTTTGGAGTTGGAAATTTGATCATGTTTAGTGCTGTTGAGGAGAGTAATTAGAGAGTGTCTTCTGCATTTGAACTAAACTGCGAAGTCAGACTTCTTTCACAGGATTTTCTTGCAAGTAGGAACACATTGGGGTAGTAAAAAAGTCTCTAAGTTAAAGTAGGTTTTAAAAAGTCAGCTAGAATAAGCTTACTCTTCATGTATTTGTCTATTATTTTTGAAAATAAAGTCTGGAAGTAAGAGCAGCAAGAATGAAATTCCTAACCTATTCAGAGACAGCAGGATAGAGGATCACCTACTCTTCCTTCCTTGTGGAGTTGGGCAGCTAAATCTAACCTAGTTACCCTAAGCTGCATCTAATCTATGGAGAAATAGGGACCTCCGGGAGACAAGCATCACATTGCAGGTCGGGCCACATGAATCATCATCAGCAAACACTCATATATTCATCCCGTTGGGTTAACTAGCTCTGGATTTGCCCTGCAGTTGGTTTTTTATTTTCCTGTTTGTTTGTAGAACAATTTTAAAAACAAAACAAACAAACAAAAAAACAACCCCAAACCAAAACCAGCTGATGTGAAAATGGGGAAAAAAACTACTCCCTTGTAATTGGGCAGTTCTTGGCAACAACAGATCATCTGATAGTTAAGTGGAAAAACATCTGTATATGGGTGTAGGGATGGCCCTGTACAGTGGCATGGCGGAGGAAGGCGTAGCAGGGAAAGGAGGGCAAACAAAGCTCACACAGTGGCCAGCTTCACATCAATCCTTAAAATCAGACTTGTGAGTAATGAAGGAACTTTTTAGATGTGTGATGAGAGAAAATTAATTTAATAAATATCTGTATTTTTAAGTGTGCTTTCAGGAGTAAATTAGTCACAACAACCTGTTCTTTACTGGATTGTGTTACAGTGGTTTTTCCCTTCCAGCTTTTCCTCAGTGCAAACTTTTCAGCTTTTCTAGTCTTTCCTTTTCCCAGGGCAGAGACATGCTGACTGTTTGGACTGATCCTACAGGCAATCTGGATAAAGTGCCCAAGGGCAGTACAGGCAGGCGCTGTTTCCTGCTCTCCGGTCTGGAGGACGGGGGTAACAGTGGGAAAGCTGCGGATAATCTCAGTACTGTTGTGGCTCCACCCATATAATTACAGAAATCAGTTGATGGGCCAAGTGATCTCTCACTCACCACCAGCTGAAAGAGATGTGAATAACCATTTTCCTCTCCGCTGACTTCAGCACAGAACGTCACAGTGGTTCCAAAGGAACAGACCCATCAACATCAACCACTACGCCAACAAGAAGAGCGCCGCCGAGAGCATGCTGGACATTGCCCTGCTGATGGCCAACGCGTCCCAGCTCAAAGCCGTGATGGAGCAAGGGCCTTCTTTTTCCTTCTACATCCCGCTGATCATTCTTATCAGTCTGTCACTCACCCTGCAAGTTATGGTGGGAGTGCTCCTGATATTCCTTGGTAGGTTGCAACAGCTTGTATTTTTCTTGCAGGACACAGCCTGTAAGATGGTATATAGACACACCATCTGCTTTTAAAAAGCCTTTACCTGAGAACCAATTACAGTTAGAATCATAGAATCATTTAGGTTGGAAAAGACCCCTAAGATCATCTAGTTCAAAAGTTAACCCAGCACTGCCATGTTCACACTAAACCATGTACATAAACACCACAACTACATGTCTTTTAATTATCGCCAGGGATGGTGATTCAACCACTTCCCTGGGCAGCCTGTTCTAATGCTTGTCAACGCTTTCAGTGAAGAAATGTTTCCTAATATCCAAAAATACAGATTTTCTCTTGAAACCGTAGAAATACTGCAACAAAGGGAGGAAGGGCAGCTTTATGTGAAATCTTCAATTTTTATCAACTTCCTCCTACTCATTTGCCTAGAGTATGAGTATTTTTCTCTTCAGAAAGCCTGAGGAGGAAGGAAAATGATGAAATATTGTAAAAGAAACATCAGTAGGCCAGATAGGAGAATGCAGTCTATCCAGTTTCATAATACTGTTTTTGGCAAGACCTTTTACTTAATCTTATGACTGAAATATATTTCTTCTGTATCAGTCATATAAGAGGATATTGTGAATGCAGAACTCCGAAAGAGAAGTGAAAGTCAAAATGTCCATCTTCACGTTGGTGTGGCATGTTGTCTTCAGCTTGGCTGTGTTGCAATTAAACTGCATCTACCATTCCCTACCTAGAGATCCGAAATCTCTAGGTGGGATCCCAAATCTCTAGGTAGAAATATACTTGTTATTGTTAATTTTCAAGTCCATGTTAAATTGAAATTAAGCTTAAAAAGAAAGGTTCTTTGGAGCAATGTTTCCCCCTAAGAGCATACCTCACCTGTTATCCCCATGACTTCAGTCCAAAATTTGAAATGACACATGATAAGAAAATAGAGTCCGAATAACATCTTGGGACTGCAAGTAGATTGTATTGAATTCTGCCTATTGCTAGGGAAACCTTTTCTGCTTTCTGCCAAAGAAATGTGATGGGGTATCTTTAACATATGCTAGAAATCACTTCAAGAGAATGAGTTCAAATAGAAGTTGTGTTAGTGTGTGCTTTGGACACATTTAATGAGGCAGCTTTAGAATTAGTTCCTTTCTCTGCTTTCGTTCTTGTTTGTTGAATTACAGACCTTAACACTCCTGGAAGTTCAATGAAGTGATTTTGCTGTTCTCAGGAAGAGACATTGAATATTAGTAAGTACAACAGTGTGAGACACAAGACTCAGTATTTATCACTAAAACTTAGGTATTTTAAGTTAGTATTGCTAAAATAGTAATACATTTGTGTTCTATACTCTCTGCCTTATTCTGCAAGGCAGAATATTGCTCTAAGTAGCTGTAGAACCAGACTTATTTGTAGAATAATGTCATTGCTAAGTGAGCATGAATTACTCGAAAAGGTCTGACTGAAACTCCACAGAGAGTGGAGAGACAGCACTATTCTGGCAATCTGGGATTTCTGTTTTGACCTTAAATAAGCCTTCAGTAACTCTCTTTGCCATCTTAATCTACTGTGGTATTTTCCCCTGTGCTTTTGTGAGGCAAAATGCAGCAATAATCCAGTGGCATTTTGCAGAGTTCCTGAAAACCTGCAACATTTATTAACAGCAGCCATAGACTATCATTTTGGAGAGTCAGTCAAAGATACCAGTAGAAATCAGAAGAAATGTTGAACTCCATTATTCACTGGAATAAATGACACCTCCACTGAATAGAAACAGCTGTGGATCACTTCTGCTACTGATATGTAATCATTTATTCTAATTTTAACATTTTTCAAATCTTGCTCTTTACCTTAGTGAGAACGAGATAACTGACCTTTGGCCTAATGTAAGTGAAAAGACAGAGTTCATACATGGCATTTACTGAATTATGGGTGCCACCTTTGGCATCCCTGTCAATTTTTCAATGTTGTGCTCTTTCATCACAGCTTAAAAAACAACTTTCTGTTCAAGGAGGAAGTTCCTAGGGATCCAGGATAGACATGGCTTGTAATATTGATATGCAGTTGACGTAGTTTTTTTCTTTCTTACAAAAGAGATGGAATACAACTGTCTCTGCATTTGGTAGAGTTGGCACTAAAGCAAAATCCAGGTCTTGGCTCAGAAGAGATTCCAGAAAGGGACTGGAAAAAAGCCAACCTGTTGATGCTAGGAGGTGTGGGAAGAGAGTAGTGGAAAAATCAACAAAATACTTCTATGTTCTTTGGTTGAAGGCATCTCGCTGGTTGTTTCAGCAGGCTTTGAGGCTGTAAACAAGTTCCCTGTCTTTCTGTTGGGCAGTAATTTCTCAGTATATGCTGAGATACTGCATTTTAATGCTTCTCTGCAAGACATTGCTAAAATGGTTTAAATTGCTGTCAGTTTTATCTTTGTCACATTGAGGGTGACAGAGGCCTTGGCTTACAGTGACACACTGTTGGAGCAATGCTGTCCTACTGAGGTCAAAAGATAGGAAGAAGACAGGAAATAGGACATGAAGGTACAAAGATACAGGCACCAGAGCAAGAATTTGCTTTTCACAATGTATATTTGATAGCTTTGGCTTGCAGGAATAGTTTGTTTCTGTCCAGCCATGAAATTCTGTCTCTACAAGCTCTCACAAGGCCAAACAAAAGTCTGTGCCACCATCCAGTTTCTTTCCTTGAGTCAGGGTTTTATCCTGGGAGCTCCCAGTTTTCACAGTTTCTACTAGGTACTAAAAGCTTTTCCTCCTTCAAAAGAGCCTTTCACAAAAACAATGTGAGAAATGTTCAGCAAACTTATCCTTGAAAGTGATTTGATGACCTTAACTTTTTGGAAGAAAAGCAAAGAATGCCTTGAAATAGTTTCAGTGGCATGAAATTACAGTAATCCACTATAATAAAATACTTAAAGAATAACTGTTCTTAAGAACATTTTCACAAGCACCCTCATCTTAAGTACTGTAATTACGAAGATAGGATTGCTGCAATTCTACTTCAAAATTTAGAGCTCTTCCTAAACCGACAAATATTACTTGTCTTCTTTGACCCTCCTTTGGACAGAGGGACAGCTCTAAAAGTGTCAGTTTGCCTTTCAGCACCATTTCTTTTAACTCGCGTAACAGGTGAGGCTATTATTGCCTTTCCTTTTTAAACCAACCATCTCAAATGCTCTTACTCCATGTTTCAGATTTAATTATTCCCTTTCATTTATTCTTCATTCACATGGCAGTACTAGAGTCCCTCCAGGTCCTGTTGGGATGCAAGAATCCACATGCCTCCAGATGCTTTACAGATGTGTAAACTCGTTTTAAGGTTGAAATACTACTGAACTTTAATTATTTCATGCCTACACAGGTGTGCAGTAGCTTCTCAGACAGTTCTTCAGTGCTTTGCCTGACCTGTGATGTTTGACTACGCTGCTTTAGCAAACAGGACTTGAGCAGGTGCCCAGAATTCCTTGAAATCAAAACAGCATTAGAATTCCTAATTAGGGACCCCAGGTGAACCTGGCTGTTAGTACTTCAGCATCACGAGTGTGTTTGCCACGACTTAACTGCTTCAACAAGGGATATTGGTTCTGTGGTTCACTTCTGGAGTATGTAACAGGGTTATCATGTTACAACCAAATAACAAGATTTTTCTCATGTAGTAGAGTCATAAGCTGTATATCTATGTTTGTGCCTGTCAGAAGGAGCTCTAAGTTTCATGCTGCTGTAAAAACTTGTCAGGTACAAACTTTCTCGTGCGTGTTGTGCACATGCAGACACAAGCTCCAGTGTTCTGTGCTCTTGAAAACTAGGAGTCTTAATTGACAAAACCCATTCTCAAAACATGCTTCAGAATTCATCAGCACTCAGTCCACCAGCATCAAAGATATGTAGCCAAGGGTCTGAGCTGCTGAGCCCTTACTGCCAGAGAACAGAGAAAGGAAACTCTTGGGTTTTCACATGATGTTTCAGTGGGCATGATAGTATTTGGTCAAAGGTTAGACCTGATGATCTTGAAGGTCTTTTCTAGCCTTAATGATTCTATGATGCCAGGCAAGCGCCCCAGACTTCTCACTGTCCTAAACAAAGCCTGTTATCAGCCTAATGTAACTAATGTGTATGCTATCGCGAGGCCTGGAGTCAAAGCTTACACTAAATTAATGCTATCTCCCTTGTGTGAATCTCCCTCGTTCCCATTAGTTCAACCAAAAAACAACTGCATGAAACAAAGGAAAATGTTTACACAGCGGATGCTCTCTGTAGAAAGGTCTGCAGCTACACTGCTCTGACATCTCCTTCTGTTTAACAGACAGAGTGCCCTTGCCTTCTAAAAACAGAATCAGGGTAAAAGCAGGGAGTACAAGGGAATACAAGCTGGGGAAGGGCAGTGGTACAAAAAAAATTCTGCACTTGTAAAGAGATTTGTAGCATTTTAACTAGGAAATTTAACTTCATCCTGTCAGGGCTTCAAGATTCATGTATTCAAGACTGAAATAATTTTTAAATGCTTAAAGTCTACACCAAAGCTAGACTTCAAAACATCAAGAACTCAGAAGATTTCTGGTGATGTTAGTGCATCCATTACTTCCCATGTGTCTTCACAGAGATTAGATGCTAATTACTGGAAGTTAATAGGCTCCTTGTGGTTGCAGACCTTCCCCTCAGCACTTTTACTGACCCTGCAAAATCTGACTTCCCTTTTAAATATGACTGATCCAAATAGCTCAGAGTAAGATAATTCTTGAACTACATCAGTATGAAGCCTTTTATTCTGGATTTTGAAATATACATGTCATTAAACATTTTTTCTCCTTTTTCTTTGAAGTAAAATATGACCTTAACAACCCTGCAAAACATGGAAAGCTGAATTTCCTCAACAACCTTGCAACTGGACTAGTATTCATTATAGTAGTTGTGAATATTTTTATCACTGCCTTTGGAGTGCAGAAACCAGTTGCTGAGTCAGCATCAAGACAGTAAGAACCAGGTGAGTATGGTCTCCCTGCAGGATGAGGTAGCAGGGGATGGCATCCAGGAATGCAGGGCACACTGGGGCAGTTTAGAAACAGACACAAGCTTATCTGTATGGTTCAAGTTCTTGCAAATACCTGAGTCCACATCAGTGCAAAAGCAGAAGCTGCTGGGAACTGGTAAGTCATTACAGTATGTTCGTAAATGTGCAGTTCAAAAGTTGATGGCAGCATCTCACTCTGCCAGGGGCCCCTTACATGTGTCACGCACAGGAAGTGTAAGAATTGTCCTTGCCTAGCCACTCCTTTTCCCCACTGCTGACTAAGACAATAAGGGAAATAATGTTATTTTGCTTTCTTCAAATGCCTCTCCTTTTTTTTAAGGAAGGTTTGCATCCAGTCTGTTAGTTAATGCTGAAGACAATGTGTTTCCTAGCAACTAGGGCTATTAAGTCTGACATGTAACACCACGCATGCTGGAGCCTCTCTGCAGATCATGTGGCTTTTCTGTCCTCCACAGGACAGGGCTTTGCTCTGTGAGAGACTCAGCCCACAAAGATGAGCATTATCACTTCACATGAGGCCATTTAGAACAATGTTGTTGCTCTACCTGCATTTTCAACTTTGTTCTTTACTTACACAGAAGGATAAATACAGGAGTTGTGGGGATCAAACTGGGTACCTTCCTAGCATCATAGCTATGATGAGCAATTTGGGAGGAGATAAACCTAAATTGTAGACTTGTAACTCAGGAAGCACTATAGTCAACATCTGCCTTTAAAGTAACACTGCTAAGTCTGTGTGTGCCAGCATTGGCTCTTGGTCTTTCAAATCTCAACCCAGGGTCAGAGACCTGCTGAAGAAGGAATTACTGGGCTTAACAGGCCATGGTACACTGGCTACTACACAGACAGCCCATGCACGTAACATTCCTGCTTTGTGCAAACTCCTAGAGGAAACCCTTTCTCCATGAAAAAGAAGATAAAAGGCCTTTAAACCGTTAATCTGTAGATGAATGATGCAACAGAAATCTGTCACAAGAATGGGAGTCAGACCAAAATTTCTCATCAGTCTAAACAGCACAGGGGGAAATCAGTGCAAAAAATTACTAAGAAGATGAAGAACTACATTAATTTATCTCAGAGTGTGGGTGGAATTTTCTGCTTTAACCAAAACCTGTGAAATTCTGGCAGTGAAAGATAGTTTTATTGCATTTTCTGGCCATAGTCACTACAAATAGACTAAAAAATATTGAATTTTAACAGTGAAGAGCCCATAGATTATCTGAGCTATTATCAGAAATGCAGGTAGAAGGTTGACTTCAGCAGTACATGTTAAAGCAATACTGAAGCATTAACTGCAAAATTACACTGGCAAAGCCAAGAGAGCTGAATGAAGGATTACTGGAATTTTAGCTTCCTTCACAGAACAAAACACGTGCAATAGCCAGGGACAAAGGCAGAGACAAGAATCTGAAATAGGCATATGGAAGTATCAGTGGGTTTGTGCCACGCTTTGCTGCTCGGCTGGCACGTGCTGGCAAGGAGGTGGTTGTGACAGCACTGGTGTTGGAGCTTCTCCTCTGCTATTCCTTCTGCACTCCATCAATTGCTGACCCAAAGGGTTTTGTGGCTTGATCATGGCTGGAATTGTGAAATGCCTCCTTAGAAATCTGGGTTAAATGAGAAACAGTTCTGCCATAACTTCTCTGAGATTGTCATGTGCGCATGAAACATAGTTCAGTGCCTCAATAAAGGAGAAACAGCTTTATGGGTTTATGTCAGCTCAGGTAGAGGCAGGACCATGGCATGTATAAAGCAAGTTAACATCTGTACAGAACTGGCAGCTGTGGGCTCGTGCCTCCATGCTCTCACACATTCAGTTTCCTAATTAAACAGCCAAATGTGGTATCCAGAACCTGTCTTTTTGCTCCAGACCTGTTAAATGTGAAAGTTCTGTATTACTTTGGAACATTACAGCTGTTGTTTGCTCATTATACACATTGACCTTGCTGAAAATATCTGATCATCTGAATGTAACTTGAAAAATAAGTGTTTTTCATTCTGTTGCCACAGTCTCCTCAAAACCGTGGGAGAAGTGGGTGGCCACCATTTTCTGGCTATTATGCACCCTTTTCCTCAGAAAACTTAATTCCCCCTTTAAAGTAAATGTGTCATTTTCTGTAATTCCCATATCACTAAAATCTCAATATCTTTGTGTTTCAGAGACCTGGAGCATTCATTTTAGATGCCATTTGCAGTTGAGCCAGTTACACTGGACACAGTGGGGAAGGAAAAATAATCTGAAGAAGCTGGACATGTCAAGCAGCTTTCGCAAGTTTCCAACAATCAGCACATTTGTGTACTTTAAATTGTCCCATGTGTTAATATTTAAACTGTTTGGCATCTCAGAAAAGGTTGATTTTGCCCCAAGGACACTGTTTTTCTGGAGTATTGACATTTCAATTTCTGGAGAAACCTATTTTTTTTGCAGATAAGAGACATAGGCTCATGAAACATGGAAATATCGCCTGGTAGCACTTCCCAGGACTTTTCTTTTTATATGCCTTTGGTTTTTGTGGCAATTTGTCATTTCCACCATGGTAAGAAATGTCAGGCCTTCGATTCTGGCATGGTTAGATTGTCCTTTATTTCACAGCTTGGCACCAAGCCCGTGTACTCTGTAGCCCAGCAGGGCTCTTCCTTTGCAGCGTGTAAAGGTAGCTGTGCCTTGTTTTTCTCTTTTTTCCACTCTAGCAAAAGCAAAGATGAGAAAAACAGAAACAAACAACATTATTTTGTCCATGTTGTCCATATTGTCCATTATTTGTCCATTATTTTGTCCAGTTTTGTTCACAGGTGCTCATTTGTCTTGTTTCTTCATCTCTTAAAATTTCCAGTCCTTTGTGCACAGACACAACTTGACTGTTAATAGTTTCTTACCATGAACTGCTATTCTGTATATTTCTGTGCATTACATGTATTTATTTGAATCATAGAATAGCTTGGATTCCAGGGACCTTTAAAGGTCATCTCATTCCACCCTCTGCCATAGACCTCTGCCTCTTCCACTATCCCAGGTGGCTCCAAGCCCCATCCAGCCTGGCCTTAGACACTGTCGGGGATCCAGGGTCAGCCACAGCTTCTCTGGGCAACCTGTGTCAGGGCCTCCCCACTCTCACTGTAAAAGGTTATTGCTTATATTAAATTTATGGAAAACCTTTTAGAAGTGCCACCTTTTCTAGGCTCAGCTGGTAAACTGGAGGATCCAGGGTGAACTTTACCTGCTAAACTGGTACCAGGTGCCTGTTGGCAGCAATTCAAGTGGCAAGATGAATAGAGTTTTTCTTTCTACTTTCTTCTCTCTCTTCCCATTATTGATTGCTGCAGTTTTGTTACTTTTACGAGTTTATAGCTAAAAGCAAAACAAATTTTTAAATTTTTATTTTTAAATATATATAGAGAGATATAAATATCTTCTAGGCTCTTACCTGCTGGCTCAGGGACTTACACTTTTTCTAAATACACTATTGCTAGTAATGATATAGTTTACAAGAATTTCTTCAACAAAAACATTTTAGTCATTTTATTTCCAAAGTATCATACCTGCAATCAGAAAAATCTGAATTTTCTAGGTTGTACTTAACATGTAGATGCATAATTATACTAATCAGTTTTCTTAGCATCAATTTTCAAATGCTCCCTTGTACATAAGAATAGATGTTTGACTTTCATGTGTCTCATCTCATTTACAGTTTTTGTTACTGACATTTCTCTTTCATTATGTCTCAAAGCCCATTGATTTACCAGATTTTCATATATGTATTCTGTAAGAATTACTAACAGAAAACAAATTAGAAACTTATGTGATTACTAATGGAATAGACGTTCTTTTTTATTTTCTAATTTGTCTTTTTTTGCTTCATTTCCATTGTAACACGTATTTAACTAGTATCTAGCAGGCAATGGTTTTATTGTGTGTGCTGTACTAATTTAAACACAGCTCAGCACAAGTTCTGAATGAGGCATGCAGGAAAACTTCCTGTATTTATTTTTTACAAACCACCAACTGTTGCAGGACTGTTCATACCCATTCGTGATTGTTACACTTTTGATGCTGCAGAGGAGTGAATTGCCTGGCCACAGAGCAGTGCTGGAAATCTGAAAAGCCTTTCCTTTAGAGGAAATAGGTAACTGTAGGCAATGTCCTTCCAGTATGAAATTTATCTGTCGCTCAACACTGGTCAGTAATTTTGATAAGATTTTTGACTGTATGACCTTTGCTACCTTTCAGCATTCTCCTCACTGGAATATTTGCCCATATGCACATCAGGTTCAGCTTGGAGAGGCTTTCTGGGGGCAGCTACCTCTGTTCTGTACAGGAAACTTTGTACCTGAGCTGGGTGTTGGTTGCTTTGTGTTCTCCTAAATACATAACCTGTCCAAAAGACATTCAGCTTAGGTATGAATATTAGATATTTTTCATTGCCAGATTTGTATCTTTATAGTTTTTTAACCAAGACATAAAAACAAGGAGAAAAGTCTGGAACTCAGCTAATCCTTTAATTTTTTATCTAAGGGCAGATGCAGACAGATACCCAGGCTCTGCTGATGTTTGCTGACTTCATACTTGGGGTGATTTGGCCTAGTCTTGTATATAGCTTCCCCTGCTCCTGTTATTGCCACAGTCCTGTCCTGTCATAGAATCCCAGGATAGTTTGGGTTGGAAGGAAACTTAAAACCCATTTCATTCCACCCCCTGCCATGGGCAGGGTCATCTTCCACTATCCCAGGTTGATCCAGCCTGGCCTTGGGCACTTCCAGGGATCCAGAGGCAGCCACAGCTTCTCTGGACACCCTGTGCCAGGGCCTCTCCACCCTCACAGGGAGCAATTCCTTCCCAATATCCCATCTAACCCTGCCCTCTGGCTGTGGAAAGCCATTCTCCCTTGTCCTGGCCCTCCATCCCTTGTTCCAAGTCCCTCTCCAGCCCTCTTGGAGCCCCTTTAGGCACTGGGAGGTGCTCTAAAGTCTCCCTGGAGCCTTCTCTTCTCTGGGTGAGCACCCCCAGGTCTCCCAGCCTGGCTCCAGAGCAAACAGGCTTCAGCCCTCAGAGCATTTCTGTGGTGTCCTGTGGACTTGTTCCAACAGTTACACATCTTCCTTGTGCTGGCGCCTCCAGACCTGGATGCAGTGTTTCAGATGAGGTCTCACCAGGGCAGAGTGGAGGGGGAGAACCACCTCTTACGTAAGACACTTGAAAACAGTCTGAGGGTACAGGACAAACATACCAGTTTTTTCCCATTTTGTTCTTCTCATTACTGGACCATAATTTTTCAGGTCACTCAGACAAACAAGCTGTTCTTACATCATCCTTAGTGCTGAGCTGTTGTCCGTCAGAAACTACCATGGCTTTTATATCTCATCTCCTGGGAGCCTGTGGAGCTAAAAGGATCCAGAGCAGTAGGGCAGGGAACACTCACCAGGCAGTTCTCAGCTGCAACTTCTATACTGCAGATTCCAATGGATTTGGCAAGACACAGCTTTTGGGATACACAGAACAGAAAGAAAAAATTACTTCCAAGATTGAACACATTGTAGGATGCCAGGAGCTGGATTTGGAGCTCTGCAGAGAAGGGGTGGGTACCTGTTCACTTGGAGTCCTCCAGAGCTGGGCTCAGAATCACAACAAAAACCTGCCATGAATCTTCTGCTTCCTGAAGCATCACAACAGAGAGCCTGGTCTCTCCTTTTGGTTTGAAGCACGAAAACCTGATCTGAGAGTTATCCATCTGCCTCTGAGGCTGTATGAGCATCAGCAACATTCAACTTGCTACTGGATGTCCTTTTTAAATAAAAAGGCTTTTGGTTTATTACCATGTCTTTTATTGTGATTAAGTAAGATTTGCAGAACATCCTCAGACATGGAATCTGTATTTTAAGTCTCTGAAGCCTTCAGAGTTCATAAATTTTTTAACTGACAAAAGCATCTGCAAGTTGGTTTCAAGTGTGAATAATTTAATCACAGGATTATTATTCTTCTAAGTGAGGTGCTGCTTTAAGATCCTGGCAAGTATCTCTGAGGGTCAACAAACAAATACATAGGTTTGACTTGTTCTTGGACTCATTCTTTGGTTTGCTTTTTCAGAGTTCTTGGTTGGAGGCAAGTTATTTCCCTTAAAAAGAGGTCATCAGTAATGAAGCGAGATGAATTTTCCAGACTATGTGGGGAGTGGGTCATGCCAGGTCAGCCGTTTGCTCCTGTTTCATAAGCTCTGGGTAGGATGAGCTTTGCTCATGGTCCTTCTCATTGGTCCCTTCAGCATTCAGATCGGCCTGGGCTGAGATTTTCAGCGTAGCTGTACTTACTGAAGCAGGTGACGAAAACAATATTTACTGGAACCGACTCTAAGTATTTGTCTTCTAAACCAGGTCACTGCTGGAGCTTACTCTGGTGCTGAGTCTTACATAAAATAGGCTGAAGCAGAAAAACATCATCCTAGTTTCTGTATCCCACTCAACTGCCATTCAGGTGTTTTAATTTCCTCTATCAACTTTACCCTCGGTAAGTTTGCAGGTGATACTAAGGTTGCTGGGATCTGCTGTAGCGCAGGAAGCTTCCACAGTTGTATCTGGAGAGGCTGGATCCAAGGCCAGTGGTCTGAGGTTCAGCAAGGTCAAGTGCCAGGTCCTGTCCTTGTGTCACAACAGCCCCTGCAGCTCCAGGCTGAGCCAGAGGGGCTGGAAAGGGCCCGGCAGGAAAGGCCCTGGAGGTGCTGGTGGCAGCAGCTCAACATGAGCCCAGGTATGCCCAGGTGGGCAAGAAGGACCAGGGCACCTTGGCCTGTACCAGCCATGGTGTGGCAGCAGGACCAGGGCAGCGCCCATCCACCTGTGCTGGGCACTGCTGAGGTCCCGTCTCAAATCCTGGGCTCAGTTTTGAGCCCCTCACCATGAGAAATACCTTGAGGGGCTGGAGTGTGTCCAGAGAAGGGAATGGACCTGGGGAAGGGTTTGGAGCACCAGGAGCAGCTGAGGGAGCTGAGGGGGGCTCAGCCTGGGGAAAAGGAGGCTGAGAGGGAGGTGGGCGCTGACAGGAGGGAGCAGCTGGAGGTGGTCAGGCTCTGCTTCCGGGGAACAAAAGACAGAACAAGAGGGAAAAATCTCAGGCTTTGCAAGGGGAAGTTCAGGTTGGACATGAGGCAGAATTTTTTCATGTAAAGAGTTGTCAGGCTTTGGAAGGGGCTGCCTAGGCAGGTGGTGGAGTCCCCATCACTGGAGGAAACAACTGGACATAGTACTCAGTGCTACAGTTTAGTTCACAAGGTGGGGATTGGTCAAAGATTGGACTTATCTGTGAGATCTTTTTCAACCTTAATGATTCTATGATTCTTTGTCTTCCTGTAAGTCACCCTGACCCTGCCAGCCGAACGTTGATGTAGGTGCTACGTGACGGGGTACCAGAGGTACCAGTACACTGCACTCATCCCCTTGGTCCAGGACACAGGCTTGTCACTATGTGTCCCTAAAAGCTTGGATGCTCTTCTATTGTTAGAAAAAGAAGAAACATTATAATCTTGATCATTCAAATATTTACAAAAGAGTTACGAGAAATGACTGACAGAATGCAAACACTCAGCTCAGCTGATTTTCTAACTTACCAAAGGTGTTGCCACTGTAAGTTTTATCTGGTTCAGGAAAAGTTATATGTGGTACCAATTTATGCACCATTTTACAAATTGTTTTTAAGAAAAACACCCAAAAAACAAGATCAAAAGCTGGTCCTTATTCTATAATATCATTTTGTCAAACCACATGAGAATGGGTTCTACTGAAAGTGCATTTGCTTACTGCAGGGCATTGGGGACACTTAGAAGAAAATTGATGACATATGTTAATACACATAACTCACATCTTTGGTAATTTGCATGTTTAAACACACCGCTCCTCATGTCTCCCCTAAGAATGGAGGCAGCAGAGGGCATTAAGAAATCAAAAAATAATAAAGCAGGAGCTTCTCCCAGCAGTTTTACTAGGCTGTGTATAAGGAGATGACCTAGCAGAGGAGATGTAGTTCTTAAGATAGCCCGTTTGGTTTTACCACCATTCAAGCCATATCCAGGACAGGATACTGCAGAAGGACAGTGGAGATACAGTATTTCCTTTAGAATAGTACGAAAACAACTGGTACCCCAGATAGCACCAGATGGTGGATATTTGTAAATTATTTATTTTCCCTTTTCTAGTAGAAACCAGCACAGCTGTTAAGGTCACTTATTTTAAGGTACACAAATTTAATGCCCTCAAAATGAAGTTCCCTCATTGTGAAGACCACTCCAACCAGTATGTTCAGATGCAGATTTTGCCCCAAAAAACTACCCCACAGGACAGGATGTATCTAGGAAAAAAATGCCCACAGCAGTGGGAAGTGTTCTCTGTGAAACAACATTTAGCACTTCAGTTTAGTTCTAGAAACTTTCACATACAACAACACGAGGCACTGAGGCCCAAAATCTTGGAAAGCAGGGAAACTGACTCAGGATGACAACTAAGCTTGAGCTAACTTGGAAGTATGCAGAAGAGAAAGAGTTTGCTGTGTCCCAAATTCCCACATCCTTTGTCTTGGAAAGCAACATGGCTAAGGAGCAGATGCTTTTTTCCCATGGGAAACGGAGAGGTCTCTGTCTTATACCTGAAATACATAAGGAGCAGGAGAGGCTCCAAATCTCAGCTCCTTACAAGGAGGACTGTTACAAATGAGTGTCTTAAGGTCTTTTAAAGAACCACCAGCAAAGGTGTCTGTGCAAACAGATTTAATGTATGAGTGACAGCATGACAAAGTTCATGGGCAAGGTTCACTCTACTACTGACTACATGATTAAGGCACCCTGAGGAAAAACAACAAACTAAAACCCAGAGTCAATCAACCCAAACTGAAAGAAATTGAAAACTATCTGTATGGAGGCGCAAGACAAAAGGATTGAAAGGGTAAGGATAAAAAAGAATATGGCCTAAAGGCTCAATAGCACTTAACAGTACGTAACTACATTTAACTTATAACTTAATTTAAACTTAACAATTTAGCAAAGGAATGACACTTAAGAGCATTTAAACTTAATAGTGCTTATACTTAACAACATGTAACTGAAAGTAACCTATAATTAAACTTAACAATTTAGTAAAGGATACATATAGGATTTGCTATGCCACAACAGTAACTTATTTATAGGCCTACCTTACTTACATATCTAAAGTACTTATAAGAATCCAGGAGAGCGTCATTTTTCCCATATTTGCCGTGGCAGATACTCACCTGCATGCACACAGACATGCAACATAAACAGTCGGTGCAAGGTACCTGTGAAAAATTCCCCAGAAATAGGTGAAACATTTCAGATGCCTTTGCATCTTCTCAGTGCAAAGAATGGAGCCTCAAGGAATGGGGGGATCAGCCCAGGACCTGTCATAATTCGGGGATCCCCCAAGTGCAGCTCTGAGAGACTCTACTCAAAAGGAGTTTGATGGTTCAGGAGAGCTCAAAGAGTCTCATTTCGTGTTACTGTTTATAGGGCCCTGAGATTTGAAAAAAAAAGCAGGAGCTTGTTGGACAGCACCAGTTCCTGGAGCAGACAGTGTTTCTGATCAGCTCAAGAGGAGCTGAGCCCAGGTGCATTTCTCAGATTGTGGTGCAGCCTGAAAAGCGGCTGGGAGAGGCACCACCACCAGGACCCCACTACCCAGTGCATATAGCAGTCTTGCCGCAGCCCTTTAATATTCACAGGTGATCAAGAAAGCTGAACCAGACACAGAAGCTGAGACATCCCTAGAGCAAGAAATAAACTGAAAAAAATGAGAGAAGGCACTCAAGGAAGAGATAAATAACAGCATGCCACAGCAGGCCTTAGAGCAGAGTTTCCATTGGAGGCTGGATTGCATCCAAGTGCTGCAGGGTGATGTGTCAGCTGTACCCAGAGTTTCACCCTTCTCCCCACCATTAAATATTCCCATCTTGACATGTGAACACATCTGGCAGCAGTGGGAGAACAGAGCGGGCAGAAGGATGGGCAGAGCTGACAGAACAACTCGTGCTGATTGATAGCAGAGAGCTCTTGGGTATGTCAGGAAGCAAGCATCCATTGTTGGAAGTACCTCCACAGCAAAGAGACTGACACGAAAAAATGTGGTATATAAAGGCTGCTGCTGTTGGCAGGAATTTCTTATTTTCACACTGATCAAATTATTTTCACTGCATGACATTATAGAATCATTGAATCATTTAGGTTGGAGAAGGTCTCAAAGATCATTGAGTCTAACCTTTGACCAACCACCATCTTGTCAGCTAGACCAGAACACGCCCAGTGCCACATCCAGTCATTTCTTGAACATCTCCAGGAATGGTGAATCCATCGCATCTATGGGCAGCCCCTTTCAATGCCTGACAACCCCTTCCATGAAGATATTTTTCCTGAACTGTCCCTGACACCACTTAAGGCCATTCCATCATGTCCTGTCCCTTGTTCCCTGGGAGGAGAGCCCAATCTCCAACTGGCTGCCTCCTCCTGTCAGGGAGTTGTAGAGAGAGAGAAGGTCCCTCCTGAGCCTCCTCTTCCCCAGACTGAGCCCCACCAGCTCCCTCAGCTGCTCCTGGTGCTCCAAACCCTTCCCCAGGTCCATTCCCTTCTCTGGACATGCTCCAGCCCCTCAAGGTATTTCTCATGGTGAGGGGCTCAAAACTGAGCCCAGGATTTGAGACGGGACCTCAGCAGTGCCCAGCACAGGTGGATGGGCGCTGCCCTGGTCCTGCTGCCACACCATGGCTGGTACAGGCCAAGGTGCCCTGGTCCTTCTTGCCCACCTGGGCATACCTGGGCTCATGTTGAGCTGCTGCCACCAGCACCTCCAGGGCCTTTCCTGCCGGGCCCTTTCCATCCCCTCTGGCTCAGCCTGTAAATTTCCCCATTCGTCCTCACTCCTAATGTTCTTTGTCCATGGCCGTGTCGATGGGAGGGTCACTGGCATGTCATTACAGGATAGGTTGTGAGACACAGAATACAATCTTTTCAAAATTAATTCTAACCAATAATTATCCAACTTCCTAACAGGGTGGTGACAAAAAAATTACCTGCCCTGCTATTGGATGCTGTGGGTTATTTTGAACTCACTTTCCTCTTCCTCCACAGTCTATTGAGCATCTGTTTTCATGGTTCATTTTATCCCCTTGGGTTGTCATAACGAGAACTATTTACTAACCTGGCTGTCTTCCCAGGAAGAGTGCCACAGCTCCCACCCAGGAACAGAGACTTACTAATGGCTCCTCATCAGGCAAGTCAGGCTTTGTCAGAAATGGAGATGGCAAAAACTCAGGTTCTTTTTTTGTTCAGCCTCCTTCCTGATGTATTCCAATCCCTTTTTCCAGACTTCCAGCCCAGAAGTTGCCCCACGCCCTTTTTAATGGTACAAGTTTTAACTAGCTGGGAGGTGAGTGGTAAATATGGTGCCATGTTAGGAAGCACCACACTAGGACTACTGAAACATTGCTAAACATTTTCACTGGTGCCAAAAATATTTGAGAAGAAATCAGTTTCATCACCACCCAACATTACCCCAGATTTCTGGAACCAAGGATGAAAATAATTCAAAATGTTGGGAAGGCCTTATGTTTCAGGTTTGTTTTGGACTTGTGGAAGATACAGAGGGAGACAGCTATGTATCTTTACCCTGAAATAGGATTTATTTTTTTCAGTGTCAGAAAACATGATTCACCAGGCATGTCAGGGAGAGCATCACTCAGGAAAGAAATTACTGTATCCCCCCAGGCCACTCCATCCCTTGTAGAGTTTCAAATTCTGGGAATGTGACTTGGGAACTTGACTGAACTTCACAAACTGTGTGAAGTGCACTAATTGGAGATCATAGGGAGCAAGCCACGACGGGCCTGTGTGGGTCAGTGTTCTCCTTCATATTCCATGAAAATTCTTTCTTCTCCATGCTGATGAAAAAACAGGTTTGAAAGGCCCACATCCCACATCTGCACTGGTAGGACTCCTCACAGTTTCTTGAAGGGACCCTGGTTATCACACAGAGGTCCTGGAATCTTCAAACCTGATGTCACTGTTACTATTTTGCTTAATTTGCATGTCCTCTTCATTTGCATAGAGATGATGTGATGAAATAATGAGTCTTTTCCAGAGTCAGGATCAGCCTAGACTCATCCAGGGCAGAATTTCATCCAGCTCTGAATGAGGAATTTTTTCCTACTTGTTTTCTTATTGACTTTGAGCTCATGAAGATGAGTTTCCCTTGTACCTCACAGGGCTCCTGGCCTGGGAATACCCTGAAAGATACCAATGCAACTCTTTCATAGAAAACTGCTATCTAAATTATTATTATTAATAGTAATTATTATTTTCTGCTATAATTTTACCTGTAATACCTTAACTTTGAATTTGGTTTCTGTCTGCTGTAAATTATCTCCCTACTTCCTGCCAGAACAGAGTTCTTCCAGAGCAGAGCAAAGCAGCCATGATAAACTGACTGTGAGCCAGCTCCAAAGGCACAGGTGAGACCTCAGTGAAGGATGAGCTTCCTCACCTCTGGACCTTCTGACTGCACCTTGCAGCTTAACTATAAACCATTGTAAAACTAAAGCAAAGCAGACCTGCCTTGGGGTAGTGTGTGATTCCATGGTGGAAGGAAAACCTCCTGTACTTGCCGTACAAACCCTCCAGGTGTGAGGTTCAGATGCAGGTCCAGCTCCAGGCTCACAGCAAGGGACAAGCTCGTCCCCTCTGTAGAACCCTGCATCCACCAGAACATGGCAGCCTGAGGCAGGGAGCAACAGCTCCCAAGAGCATGTGGAAGTCTTTTTGGCATCTGTATCACTGTCCAGTGGAAGGATCTAGCAGAGCCTCTGACTGGTCAGGGCTCATCTGTGCATAATGGGGTCAATTTTGCATTTGAAAGTAGTGATGAATTCTGGATTTCCCTCTCTTGGTGTGCAGGAGAAAGCATGATAGTTACAGCTATCACAGAATCACAGACTAGTTTGGGTGGGAAGGGACCTTAAAGTTCAACTCATCCCACCCCCTGCCATGGGCAGGGACACCTTCCACTATCCCAGGTTGCTCCAAGCCCTATCCAACCTGGCCTTGAACACTTCCAGGGATGGGGTGTCCACAAACCCTCTGGACAAGCTGTGCCAGGGCCTCACCACCCTTATAGTAAAGAATTTCTTCCCAACATCTAATCCAAACCTGGCCTTCAATCACTCCTGGTTACTGCAGCACAGCACTATGTCCCTTGTGCCACTCCACGCCTGTGAGCCAGCATCCCCAGCACCAGCCCAGGGTGTGAGTCACTGTACCCTCAGAGTGGAAACAGGGATCTGTGCCCTCCTGCCACCTTGGCTGCCTGGAGAAAGGGGCATGAAGAACCAGCACCACCCAGGAGCAACCCTTTGGTTTTGACATCTTGGAGTTTTTAAATGTGTTGTCCTTCCAAGTTCTAGCCCCCAGCTAGAACTGGTGGGATGAAGATGGTGGATTTTTTTGCCTCTTCTCCCTCCCTGAAAATACACAGGGATCTGCTTTGTGCTTGGAAATATTCTTAGCAAATCTTTATTAAAAGTGTAATACCCAGGCAAGTGAAAAGGTGACTGAGGACACAGGAAGGGTTGTTGAGGGCTGAGCTCAAAAACACAGCTGTGAGGCCAGGGGACACACCTCTTCCAAAGATTTCCAGTGTGTTTCTCAGCCCCATGGGGATTTGGAAACCTCAGTCTCAATGAGTGGGATTTTTCCTCTATAGAGAGATGTAAAATCCAGCTGTATGCAACTATTAAGGATCAGGAATATTTAAGAGGCACAGGCATCCTCTTTTCAACCTCCACTAGGAGCTTTTAAAATTAATCAGCTCAGACCCCACAGTGGAAAAATAACATCAGACCTCTCCCTTTCCGCTACTGCAGAGCGTTCAGCAGGTATCAGCCACAGGGACCCAGCAGCACTGCCATTCCAGGCTGGCACTGGAGCCAGTGGTGCTGGGGGGAGTGAGGCACCGCTGGATGGCACAGAGCATTCTCTGGACAAGGGCTGCAGGGCTGGAGCACTGTGAGACCCCCAGGGTAGCTAAAACCAGGGCTTCAAAGGAAAAAAAAAAAGCCACCTGAGTATGATGAAATATTTTGTTATGGAAAAGAGAGGATTTGACATAAATCATGCCGTGAGGACATGTCTCACCACTGATTTATCCAGGCTTCAGGTTCAGTGGCACTCTGGCTGCTAGCACCCAACTTCACCTGTTACCAGTTCATGAAGCACAGACTGAGTCTGAAAGGTTTTTGCTTTACTATACACAACGTTATTAAAGATTTATCAACAGCACCATGACAGAAAGCTTTTCCTTGTGACCACAGAGTATAGTGGCCTGTGCTCCAAAATAGAAAGGGCAGCTCAGGACTCACCCAAAATGCTCTTTTATGCCAAAGCAGTGGCACTGAATTAACTGGAGCAGTGCTGCCGCATACCTTTCTTATCTCCTGCCTCTGATTTTTTTCTATTTGGCACTAATAACATCCCTATGAAGTGGGTGAGATGAAGATAGAAATAAAATTACCCCCTCCCCTGAATCCTATAGTTTTGTAGTTTCATCAAGCTGTTGTTTTGGTCATATCCAAACCTTGGTGACGCCCATGACGCTTTGCACTGGTCCCTGCACCGGGCATGCAGCATGAGGCTGCTCCTGCAGAGGCAGAGGGTTGGGGCACACTGCTCAGCACAGGCACAAACGCAAGCACAGCCTCCTGGTAACACAAGCACAGCTGCTCCTCTCCCCAGAGGGCCACAAACCAGTGGGAAAGGAAGGGAGCCTAGTTCCCACTCATCAGGGAGTCAGTCCACAGAAAGGCACAGGATGAAGCAGATCTCTCCTCCTGCTCAAGTTATCTCACAGATAGCTCCTCCATGACCACCCACGCCCTGTTCAACAGTATCTAATGCCAAGCTCTGGGGCTCCTCTTGCCCCCAGAGTCTTGCAGCAGGGAATGCAGTCCTGGCTGTGGGTCAGTGACTCCGCCTGAGGTTTCAAGTTGTGTCAGGGCAGATTTAGATTTGATATTAGGAAAGACTTCTTCATGGAAAGGGTTGTCCAGTCCTGGCAGAGGCTGCTGAGGGCAGTAGTGCAGCCACCATTCCTGGAAGTGTTTAAAAAACATGTGGATGTAGCACTTCAGGACACAGTTTAGTGGTGAACATGGTGATGGTGCCAGATTGGCCTCAATGATCTTAGAGGCCTTCTCCAATCTTAACAGTTCTATGATCCTATGATTCTCCTGCTACAGCAATGAGTTCCTTTGGTGGGATTCTTAACACTGCTCATACAGGCATCTGGGCCAGCAGTTTCCCCTTATCCAAAGGAACAGGCCAGTAACAAATCTGTCTGCACATTTTCCCTTACATGAAGTCCCTTTTTGGGTGGTCAAAGCAGCACTTAAAAACAACTGTGTGTCAAAGCTCCTTTTCAGCAAGCATCATTGGGCCTCCCAGGCTTCATGGGCAGTGGCCTTTGGAAGTCCCAAAATGACACAAAGTCAAGGATTAACCCAAAGACACTCCAGTCTTTGAACCGATGAGTCCTGTTTAACTCCAGAGCCCTCAACAACCTAAGCAGAAAAACTGCAATTTTGAAAGCAGGTGAAAATGTTAAAAATCCTGGCACAAATACCCAGAAAAACTTAACTATGAGCTCAGGAGGGGTCGATTGGCAGCCATGGCATGGCAACAACCAAGGGGCACTTTTGGAACGAAGAGCAATGCATTAACTACAAGAAAAACAGCAGCATTTTTCTCTCAGATTTTATTTCAATTTAATTGCCAGCTTCACCCCATTAAAAAAAGAAATCCATTAATTTCTACAGGATTCAAGAAGATGTACATTCAGAGAAATTACTACAGGACACAGGACCTGTGAAGTGCAGCAAACTGACTCTTGGCAGCACAGCCAAGGCATGGCATTAACACGGAGTAACATCTGTCCACACAGAATGGCAAGGAAAATCATCCGTGACAGCGCATTTTGATCAAATACATTTTCAATTTATTACAGTATGGGAAAAAATAGTGACAAATGAAAGAAACAAAAGGAGTAACTTTGCCTCAGCAAAGGCACTTTTAACTGCAAACTCCATCCAGCAGCTGTAAAACAGCCCAGTGCATCTCAGAATGAATCATCACTTATTCCCACTCTGGCTTACAGGCACATCATCCTTCATCAAGTCCTTTAAAGAGCAGTCTGGCTTTAAATGGAATTGTGCAAATTCATTGTAGGATCTATCACTTTGCTTCCCAGCTCTTCACACAGACAGTCCCCATCACTTGGCCTTAACCATTTCCATGACTCAGGCCAATACCTGCACATCAGCCTAGGGTATGCCACTTGATAGCTCTTGTCCTGGGATTGAGACAGCCCTGACACTACCACCAGGATAATCAGGCAGTTCAGCTTTAAATCAAAATGCCCATTCATTAAAAAAACAACCAGGGAAGGAAGATGAATTTTTGCTAGATTTCAGGAGGCCTTGGGGCTCAAGAACCTGGAGCTCATTCTCCATTCATGTGGGGATCATCCGCCATTCCCCTTGGGATTCATGTGTGAATCACGCAGCAGCAAAGGGGGACAGTCCCTGGCAGGAGGCAGCAAGAGCTGAGTGGACAGGAGCCAATGGCTTGATGACCTGCACATTCCACCCTCATGTCCTAGCTGAGGGTCACACCTAGCCCTCCAGAAGAGCATCCCCGCCCAGCAGCCCCTGTAGTTTCTTAGCCCGGATTGCCACTAAAGACTCAATGCTGCACGGATAAGCAAAATATTTTACTTCTTCAGTGAGTTGCACAAGGTAAAAGAGGGTACATTGGAAACACGGCTGCTTCTCCTTCACTGCTGTACAATTCCTTCCTGCAGCATGAGAACCACAGTGTTCACAAGGATGGTCTCCACCCTCTGCATTGAAGGACCTACAACCCAGCCAGGACAACTGCCCTGCACAAAGAGTGAAGCATGCTTATAAATAAATACCAGCACAGTTTCAGCAGTGAAGGCCAAACTATTCTTGGCTTGTCAAGGAAACGAATTCTGCAGCTAAGCAGTTTCATCCAAGACCCTGCTTGATTTATTCTCAAGTCCATAACCCTGTTTGCCCAGAAGGTGACTCCCATGCAGGTGCACATGTGCTTCCTCCAGGAGCTGAAAATGGAATTATCAATGTCCATATGTGCTGCATAGATGTGCTTGCAGAGAGGTAAGCTCCTGAAAGAAAAATATTCCAAGAAAAAGAATCTCTCCCAACCTCTGCACATGCCAATATTACAGGCAGCCTGACTTTCCCTGTTCAAATTAATAACTGGCACTAATAAAGGAACAGATTATTTTCTATTCTTTGCTGATTAGTTCCTTTAACACTGGGATGAAACAAGACTCATTTTTTCTTTCTCCTTCCAGCTCTAACCCTTGCCACAGCTCGTTCTGGCTCAGTTTTTTCCTGGAGAGACACCCTCATCTCAAGCAACCTCAGGAAGAGAGGAAATATAGCCCTAGCCATAGTAAACTTTCCTGTACCATACTGGGAAGGAGTTCTTCTCTGTGAGGGTAAGGAGGCCCTGGCACATGTTGCCCAGAGAAGCTGTTGCTGCCCAATCCCTGGAAGTGTCCTTTGGAGGCTCTCTAATGTCTTTACTGTATTGTGGTGCCCCAAACTGCCCCCAGCACCTGAGGTGAGGCTGCCCCAGTGCAGATCAGAGCGGGACAATGCCCTCCCTGGCCCAGCCGGTCATGCTGGGCCTGGTGTGCCCCAGGACATGGATGTCCCCCTGGCTGCCAGGGCACTCACATTCAACTTTCCACTGACCAGGACCCTTAAGTCCCTTTCCATGGTGCTGCTTTCCAGCATCTCCTTCCCCAGTCTGTCCATACATCCAGGGGTGCCCTATCCCAGGTGCAGAGTCGGGTACTTTCCCTTGTTGAACTTCGTTGGGTTGGTGATTACCCAGTCCTCTTAATTTGTCCAGGTCACTCTTCAGAGCCTCCCTTCGCTTCACTGGGAAAGGGAAAGCTAAATAAATCTGGAACACTTCCCTGGTAGTCTGAAGTGCTTCAGGTCAGACATTCTAGTCCCTGGAACACCCCATAGGCTGGGAACCAGCCTGCACTGGCTCCAGGGCATTCAAACCAGGGACAGCAGCTAAGTGTGACCCAAGAGCAAGGCAGGCTGGGATGAGGCACCAACAGGGAATCAGAAGACACAGTGAATACAAAGTAGACATAGAGGGAACTGGCCCCCATAAACTTTTCACACGTGCCAGTGCCCACCTGTACTCAGGCAGTGACTATAAAGGATCTATACAAAACAGACAGTTCTGAGATGGAGATCCATGTCTTAGTAAGGCTTTGAGTGCATGTGTTTAAGTGCTTTTCTTAAATTAATTCTCACAGAAGACAGGCCAGCATTCTTCAAACACTTGTGATCTTTCATTCCAGTACAGAAAATACATATGCAAACATGGCTTCAGACCCATGCTCACTTAGGAAATTGTTTTAAAGCTTGTATTACAAATTATTTTTTATACAAATGATAAATACTTTAAAATAAGCATTTACAAAAATAAATAGTCCATTCCCATAAGGAAGGACATTTATAGCTGAAATTCTGAACAAATCTGAAGGCAAGGCAATTATTGATGAAGCTAGTTAATAAAATCTTTGGTATACGACATTAATATTTATGCATCGTTGGCTTCCTTTGGCTGTTGTACTGTACAGACAAGTGAAGAGACATCTTTTCCTTAATTTCTTGATATGTCTTCCAAATACAACATACAAATATTTCTAACATGTCTTCCTATGATAATAGGAGAAAAGCCCAAGATTCTCCTGGCTCTTCCTATAACTCGTGTTTCTAAAACAGAAAGAAAAAGTGAACGCATTTAAGTTTCATTTTAGCTAGGAAGCAGCACCAGCAAAAAATAAAAATCAATTGAATATAACTCTAGAGGAAAGCCCACTTCCTTCAATTTCTAGAAATCAATTGCCAAGAGGCGAACAATGAATTTGTTCAGATTCACTGCTGCAAGTTCAGACAGAAAGAGGACATTGGTCAGTTAGAGAAGGGGGCAGCTTCACACCTGAGCACAGCACTGGATGGTGTGGAGCAGGTGACTGTCAGGTGGCAGGTAGAGCCAACACCAAGAGCTAGCAGCACAGGGACAGCTGCAGCTGCTTGGACTCAGCAAATCCAGCCAGCATCCTCCAGCCCTGACACTAGCCAAGCTTCCACCCGCTCCCAAGGCGTGTGGGAGCCAGAAGGTTTAGGTCTGTCTCATGACTGCTGGGAATCATGACCCATTGCTATAGCAACAGGAGCTCACGTGATTACCGTCTTCCAAAAGGGCCCCTATTAGTGGCATCCTCTGTAGGAAAAATATCCAATATTTATACCTCAGCATGTCTGCTGTGCAATTTGTATCCTGAGCTCATTAATGAATGATGACACCTTGACCCACTCTGTTAAGGAGCCCTGTCACATGGGGAGCCCAGCTCATTCCATCCCTGCTGAAGGAAGGCAGCCAAGAGAAGCCCCTGAGTAGCTCACCTGAGTTACAGCAATACCAGAACAGGGCCAGGCCTGCAGCCACACTGAAACAGGCGAGGAAAAACACTGGGCCTAAAGAAAATGGGAAAGGAAACACATAAAGACAGGACAGAAATTTAGCTCAGGTCATAAATCACTAATTGCTATCAATAAGCATAATGAAGCATATTCAAATGAAGCTAACACATTCACAATTCTGTATGTTCTGTAGCTAATGTACTATGAAGCACCTTTACTAGACTGCAATTAATTTTTACTACAGTTGCTTTGTCACCATTCCCTGTTCCCCTCTGCTCACCTGGCTACAGCCTACAAAATTTAAGGAAAAATTTCCTTAGATGTTTCCTCACTCTAAAACTTTGTGTAACCCACCCTTTAAACAGTAAACAAACATGCCCCAGGCTGTTGGGCCTCCCCCACAGCCAGGCACTTCACTCCATACACAGCCCCGGGCCCTGCTCAGGAGAAGAGGCCGCAGCCCTCAGAGGCACATTTTTAGGGTTTTCTTTTATTCCCCAC
This sequence comes from Dasyornis broadbenti, assembly GCA_013397935.1. Lineage (NCBI taxonomy): Eukaryota > Metazoa > Chordata > Aves > Passeriformes > Dasyornithidae > Dasyornis > Dasyornis broadbenti. Next base: position 273,553 of record VZRN01002588.1, on the reverse strand, counting down.
AGATTTTCCACAAACTCCACTTTCTGGCAAGAGCAAGTATTCCTGTTCATGTCTACAATTCTCCTGGGGATTGAGATGAAGAGCTACATGTGCACCTAAATCAAACCTCCCCCTGGAAACTGCCTGCCTGGAATTACACACAGTTTAATGGTGATGGTCAGTACTGATGTTCAATAAAACCTTTCTAATTCATACTTATCCACTGACAAAACAGAATAAAAGTTTATATCTGCTTCTTTATTACCTAATATTGTATTTGTATTTACTGTTTCACTAGAAACAGAGATACAATTAAACTACACCTATCAATTTAAGGACAAGTGTATTGCCTCAAGAAATTCTTGGAGCTGACTGCATGGACAAGGACACTGGAGAAATAGCAAAGGAGCAAGGATTTGGTTGCTCCGTAGCATGTAACCTCCCAAGGAGGGTGGCTAGTGGCCAAACAATCTCTAGTCTGAGGCCAGCTCAGAAAAAAAAAAAAAGCAGTAAGTAAAAATAAAATAAAATATTAGTTCAATTTCTTATTTCCAAGCACTTTCTCTGTTCAGCCTGTACTGTACATGCTGCAGACAGCAACAGCAATGTGAAAAGTCTGAACAGCAATTTGGTTCAATATTCAGAGAAGCACCACCACCACAGACAAACATATACATCGAGTTAAACAGCATTTCTGCTCCTTATTTCAGTTTTCTCTCAGGAAATTGGAAAAAAGACATAATTCATAGAAACTGTTTTGAATCTCTCATTATTGTGTCTAAATCTCTAAGTAAAATATTAAACTTAAATGATACAATAGTTCATTATAAATTGTGAGAACTCTTCATCTTTCTTTCAAATCTTTCTTTTTAAAATATCCTACCATGAATAAAATATTTGTCTCTGTAATCTGGCATTGAACAGAGGAAGGTGAAAATAATGAATATGTTTTCCTAAGGAAAATATATTTAACCTTTCCCTTTCTTTCCGTAACTACTTTCAAATTATTTGTAGTTAAATTGAGAGCTTAAAAAAAAAAGGAAAAAAAATTTAAAGTCATATCAAAAAGTTATTGATTGCCTTATGAAAAATGACAGCAGCAGCTGAATAGACATTACTGTTCAAGCATTGAAGAAATCACAGGAAATTAAGAGTTTATCTGTAATAGTATAAGTAATACCATTGTAAATATTGATTAAACTCTATAGTCTCTTCAATTTCCTGACACTGATTTCCTCAACAGTAGCTCAGTACCAGATCCTCCATTAATTCTACTTAACTTGTGACAGTAAAGACATCATAAGCCAAAATAGTTGTTACATGAAGTGCAAATTACATGATATAATAAATTGCATCATAATCTGCAAAGCCATTCCATCCAGTGACACTGTATGATTTATTTACCCCTGTCATTTAGCATATATTGCTCCTTGTCAGTGTCTATCTCTGTGGGATCTGGGGTTTCTAGAAATAAAAGCAACACATGAAAAGTTAGTACTCAGCTCAAGCAAACAAACAAACAATCAGCACATGCAAAATGGTGCAAAACAACACATTTCAGAAAAATATCCAATGTTGACATCAAGTATTATCCCCTCCAATGGTAAATCATTGCTAGAATTAAAGCTGGACTGATAAAAGACGTGTTGATCAAAAGACATAGGCACACAATTATCTGAATGCAACTACAAATAGCTGCAGCTCCACCTCTGATCTGCTTAAGCACTGACCACATAAATAACACTACACTTGTTTCCCAAGTCAGGAAAGCAGGTGATAATCCTTTCACAATGCCAGCAATTTTCACTGTAATAAACACAAACTATTTGTTAATAGCTGCACTAATCTGAAAACCTCTATAATTTAATATATCACCATTCTTTGTTCTTGAGCAAATCTCTGGGGCATTGATGTAGCAGGTAGAGCACATAGAAAAAATTTCTTGGTGTATATTATTTACTAAATGCAGGTCTCAGCTGAAGACATGCCCACCTTCTTTAAACCTCTGTAAGTTCTACAGGCTAACATTTGGCAGAAGTAATTTTGGCCTCTATCTTTCTGCAAATTGTAGTAGAAAAGGAGGTTGGTCTTAAGACAAAGTGTTCAGTAGTTTCCACTCTGGGCAGAAAGACCCTTTCAGAGCTGCCTTTGCCACACAGATTTGGAGATCATGCTGTCTGCAGAAGGGGCATGCATAGTTGTCACCAGACACATACTTAGAGTGACTTTCCATAACGTAACACCAATCTGCAAAATAACTGTTTTAGCCAAAGGTTTTTCTGGTCATAGAATCACAGAATCATAAAGGTTGGGAAAGACCTCTAAGCCACCAAGTCTAACCAACAAAGGGTTAAGAGGGTTAAAAAAGGAAAGGAAAAAAAAGTAAGAGCTTGGAAACTGGCTGTCAATAGGGAAGAATTTAAGACTGATGGGTTTCAACTGCTGTCGTTTTTCTACATGACACCTGGATCTAGGAGAGGTGCCTCGAAAACTGCCCAGTCCACCCAGGCAGTGACAGATGAACATCCATCTCCACTGCTAAGGACGTCCCTCTCCATGGGGGGACGGGGCATGGCACTGGAGCAGAACAGAAGCATCTGGAGCACTTTGCCGTGAAGCCTAAGAGTCACCAAAGCAGCAAGGATTGCTGCAAAGCCTCCATGAGCACTGTGTGCCTCTGGCAGCCTCACCCAGCCTGCCCCACTTTGAGAGGCTGATGTCCTCCCTAGGGACTCCAGCTAGGAAAACCTCACACTGCATGGGAGAGCACAGACAAATCTCTGCCACTTCTATCACTGCGTGGGGCTGATCTGAGCCTTTATCCTTCTAGTCTCTGTCAGCATGGAGAGAAATAAAAACATTTTGAGTCACTTGGAAACTCCCGTTTGCTTCAACAGTTCCGAGGCTGCCCACACTGTGTGCCTCACTCTCCCTCTAGTGGGAATGTTCAGACATTACTAGACACTTCACTGGCAATTTACACTTGAGGCAAAGAAATTTTGTTCTAGAACGAACTTTAAAGATGTTTTAAAAATGAAAAAGAAGTATTTGAAAGGATTTCCTCTGTAGAAAAAAATCTGTCCAATGTATAGCTGCATGTGATCTATCAGAGAACTCTGTCCTGACCATGGTTCATACATCAATAATTTCTCCAGGTGTTTGTAATGCTGCTTGTTTCAGCTCAGTCTCCATTTAGAACAAAATCCCCACGTTAGGGATTCTTCTTTTTCTTCACAATTCTAGTGGCAACTCTGTAAATGTTTTGTGCTACACTTAACAACTACTGCTAAGAGTACTGTAGAATGATAGCGTGGTTTGAGTTGGAAGGGACCTTGAAGACCATCCAGTTCCAACCCCCTGCCATGGGCAGGGACACCTTCCACTGACCAGGGTGCTCAGGACCCCACAGACCTTGGCCTTGAACATTCCATGGATCACTTCCAAGCAGTAACATTCGAGTAACGAATTGTGTGTGTTGGAAGTCTGAAGGATAATGCCTTTAATATTGAAAATGCCCAAGTTCACTTAAATGAGAAGCTACTTCTCATATTGAAAAAGGAGCTTTTCCTGCAGAATGAAAATGTTTGTGTTTTTAGCTTAAAAATCTGCACAGCTGTTTCTTGACCATTCAATCCAGAAATGCAGACATTTGTTTTAATTACATACTCTAAGCAGCAGCAAGCATATTAACACAATCATCTCAATATTTCTTTCTCAGGTTAACAGAAAGAAACTGCAGGACCTTGGCACACAGTAATGTTTTAACTCAGTTCTTTAAATTATTCTCATCCTTCTGAGAATGGTAACATAAAACAATATACCAAGATAACAGAGGATTTAATGACTTTTGATAGCTACTGAAGTCCCTTTGCAGCAGCAGCAAAACAGTTTTTGGATGCCACAAGGAGCTGTATGTTCAACATGAAATACTCCCAGCACAAGTATTTGCTATGCATAGTCTGAACATGAGAAACCCTAACCCTGCCTACTCGTGGCTACCTGAGGAAAGCTCGGAGTCATCACGTAAATCATGTGCACGGACAAGCATGTTTCTGCTCTAGCTAAAAGTGAAAACATCCCACAGACCTTATCCAAGTCTCCTTGTAAAGACACATTTTTAAAACTGTCTGGTAGAAGGCGCTATTGAACATTTAAAAAGCTTCAACTCTTAAACATCAAAACAGCCTTGAAATTTTATTCCTAGTGACTACACTAAGACTTCTCAAACTGCTCTTAATTCATAAAAGGCTGTCTGTGAACTTCCAGTCGGCCTGGCAGAAAAGCTTGTTTCTTGAGCTCTACCGAAGTAAAAATGATAGATCCAAGATAATTTGATTGAAGAGTCTGTTCCCCAAAGTACATGACTTCTGCAAGGTGAACATCAGATCAAAGCACTGCCTTCAAGCTGCTGCGAGGCTCAATCAGTTGGGATTGGGGCTCAGCTGAGATTCTGAGCCAGGATGGGCCCAGACTTCCCCAGTTCAAAAGGGTTCAGGTACAGATGTGGGGTAACTGCAGCCTTCCTGTGCAGGCAGGAAAATAGTCTGCCACCACTTTGTGCTGGGTAGATATAATTGCTTCTTTCAAAATGAAAGACAATATGAAGGTAATTACAATTTTACATTACATTTTCACTGCATAAATAAAAGAGGTCAACCTACAGACTTTTGGAGTAATGGTTTGAACGTCACTGGAGTTTGCCTCACATCTGTAATTTCCTCTGGCTCCTAACAGAGGTTCTTACAACTAGAAATCAACTGACTAGTGAAGCATTATTAGTGCCAGTAGATAAGTTTATAAGGATTTCTCAAACTGATGCTTCCTTAGGTAAATGTAGGAGCTTTCCCTCAAACTCCTTGAGTCATTTCAGTATGGGATGGCTGAATGTATTTCCCATATACTTGGGAAAAAAAGACCAATATGTAATAGCAAGCATTGTCGCACATTGGCAAGTGAGGCTTGAAACCTTTTCTTAAAGAAATGAGCTCCTTTTCAGCACGGAATCAAATCTGTTTGAGTCTCAGTCCTTCTGAACTGCATACGAATGTATTTGAGGGGCAGCTTTACGGACATCAGTTAGGTCTGTCAGCTGCACAAAACAAGCCCTAAGTGATTTTAATATCACAGTCCATCAGTGCAAGGACCTATGAGTGTGTGCTTCATGTTAAACTAGGCACAATGAAGAGATTTATGGATTGAGGGAAAGCCAAGGTTCTGGGTCAGTAGACTTTTAAGCGTAACAAATTAGAGGTTTGTAATGTTTCTCCTGTGCTACAAGTCAGAATAAACACAGAGGAAATAAATAAGCCATTATGTAGCAATGGTTATGAAAGAGAAGCTGCAATTCATAGGAGTTATATAGCTGTCTGACATGTTGCACTTAAACTGTTTTAAAGATGTATTTCATATTTCAAAACAGTCAGAGTTTTGCCCACACTAATCACAAATAAAAAGTCAAATCCCCTTACAGCTTTTGGAAAACTCAAGTCAGAAGGAATGAAGATATACCCCAATTTAAGTAACTTGTCTATTTATATTATTTATAACCTGTTTAGGTTGTTTAAATAACCTAAACCACATCTGAAATGAAGTTTTGTAATACACTGGTGAGGAAATCCACAACTCAACCAACTTACAAATCAACTTACTCAAGATTTTCCTGCTTGGCAGGTCATTAAACAGCTGTTCAGCATTGATCTGCAGAGCCCTGTAAAACTCCTGACAGTGTCTGTCTCCTTTCTTCTGGAGGTGTTTTAACAGATCTGAGAGTCTGGTATGAAGTGATGCCCTTGGATTCCTGAACTGTAAGAGAAAAGCACTCATCAGAAGAGAGATTACAACAGAAGTGAGATTGAGAGATCAATTTTACATCACTATGCCAGGGAGCAAAGTTATGGAGGTTCTTTGACATTTACTAAAAGCATGGGCCAGAAAATAAGGGAAAACCTAAAAAGGACATCCATGCACTGCACAGCACTGAGCTCCATCTAGTCAGCACTGTCTGAAGGAGAGCATATTGTCTCTGCCTCCCCTCATGCTTTTTTCTGTCCTGATCAAGTGAAAGTCACTCTGCATTTAATGTCTTCCCTGCATCCAAGCTAACACAGTACTTGCTGTTCTGATAGGTGTAGATAGAAAATTTCAGCAAATCTTATCATTTGATATACAGTTTGATGTTTTCAAGTTTGCCCTTAGCCACCTAGTAAGGATCCCCAAAAAGGCACTTTATACTGCTTATCCTAGTCACAATATTGGAGTGTTCATCATCCCAAGATTACATATTTCATTGTTTTTTATTGCTTCCAGCACAAATAACTGCTGTGTACCCACTTCAACAGGCACAAATTCCCATTACTCAGGTTGGCAAGCAGCTGCAGAGGAAAATACATTTTTTCGGTAGTGCTAAATGTGATGAGTATTAGGAGACCTTACAAAGAGGAGGAAAATGCATCCCTAGCCTTACACATCAAACTGATCTCAGTTTATTTGGAAAAAATCCAAAGTCATTCTTAGCAAAGCATCATATTTCATAGCATCACAGTGGATAACCTTTGGAGCATACTGAGTTAGGAACAATTCCTGCTCAAGGGGGTCAGGAATACGATAGATCTTACACAACACTCCTTATTCTGACAAAATTCCCACAGGGTCTACCAGATACAGCTGAGATTATAAGCTTCCTAAACACTCAATAGAGTTGACACAAACTTGCCTGGACCCACTAAAAAACAGTTCATTTCTGCCTAAGTGCAGAAGTTACAAAACATGTTTCACAGATTCTTTATGGATTTATTTTTAAGCTCTTGAGGGAAGTGGCAAGACTGACTCAGATAGTGATCTAACTCTGCTCTACACCACACAACACTAATTGCCCCCATGGAGTTTGATTATGGCAGAATTGGACCTATTTTTCCTGATGTTAAAATACTGATATGCCAAAACCCTGTGCAGACATGAAGCCAGCAGAGGGCAAGTACAAACTATTATAAGTAGGACTGGGGAAACTCTTAGCTGACTTTAATTTTGTCTCCACACAAATTTAGAAGCTCTTTCTCCCTAAAAACAGCTACCCATTTTGGAAAGCTTCATGGCAGGGAGAGTGATCTTCCTCAATATATGGTGGTGCCACTGCAAGATATTACTAACTCCACCCACTTCCCACAGCTCCACACTTACTGGTGGGACTAACACCACCCCCCTCCCCCCTTTCTCTAACAATACTCAAAATTATTAATTGGTTACCAAAAATGACTGAGCTAATATAGATGATTTTGTAGACAGAGATGGATACAGCACAGATCACCTGGTGTGCCACTCCACACCACCTCATGTGAGGCGGCAGGCACGCTGTGCATGTGGTCACAGGATGAGTGCCCTCCTGCCCATGGACTGGCTGTACAATTGCGTGCTCCTGTGATCACGGCATGGACAGTGACATTAAGCTGCTGGTGAAGAGAGTGTTCTCTCCTAACCACTTGGCACAGGGAACTGCCAGCCCTGTGACTGCTCCTCTTACACGAGATGCCAGATACAACTGGTCAGCAAGCAGGAAGTGAGGCAGACTGGCTGCACTCGGCACCAAGAGCTGTGTCAGGAAATGGGCAGCTGGGCTAGTGACCTGCAAAAGCAACACAAGAATCAGAGATACACAAAACTCATCAAATTACCTTTTCTGCTTCTTCATTGGTAAGAATTTGGGGATAGACTCTGTTAAGCTGAAGAACAATTTTATCAACCACTTGCTCATTCAATCGGCTAGTGCTTGTAAGGAAATACATGTCATGCTGCAGCCGATGACAATACGACTGATCTAGAGATAAAATAACACAGAGAACAAACCACAGCAGTTAATTAATAAGCCATTTTTAAATTCCGTGAATTTCATTTTCCTACCTGTGATTAAATAGCTAAAATAAAATTAACACCACCACCATACAGTAGAAAGCTGAACTAACTGCTAGGGAAACACAACACTGCCATGTGCTTTCAAAGACCCATCCACTCGAAATTAGACAAATCCAAACTTCTGGCTGGTCACTCCTACTGCCTTTCTCTTTCCAAAGGGAGAAGGTTCTAAATCATTTAGAAATCAAGCTCTGACGTTATTTAATCTATATTTAATTATATACAGCCCTAAAGTTAATAAATGACTGAAGATAAATTCTCTATCATTTATGAAGTCAGATTATGACATTTAAAACTAATGTGTTTTATAACAGCACCTCTGCCAAAGAGTCACCAAGGTTTTTAGGGAAGGATTTCATACAAAAGTGGAGAGAAATGACATTTAAAGGCAGTACGTTTTTACCAGGAAAGTACACTCAAATACACATACAAATAAAATGTATCTCCTTCTATTAACCCAAACCTCTACAAACACGCAAATCCAGAATTGCTGTTGGTTAGCACAATTTGTCAGAAATGGACTTCATAGGAGCATAGCTTTCCCTATAGCTGCTTGTCTAATCCCTAGATTAAGATACAAGCACAGACTGATTCCAAAGGTTACTGTACTCTTACCAGATTTAGAGAGAGAACATCCATGACTGTGTCTGAAATGAGTGTTAAAAATTCAATACAGTACTTTATAACTGAGCAGCATAGAAAACAAACCCAGAACACCCCCTGACACCTCTGCACATACCCCATTTAGTAAATGCATAGCTTTTATGGTGTTCTGGCTACCAGAAAATACATAACCATCAGCTCATTGTGCCCTGCAATTTAGAGAAGATTAACACAGGAATGAAAGAAAATAGCCAAAAAACTTTGCCACTATGAACTGCACCTATGCACGTCTCTTGCCCTTTCCATATATAGTGTGATTTGGTTTGTTATTATACTGTCCTTTTTCTGCATCAGTTTAGCACTGACAGCATTTACAAGAAAGGGTTCAGGAAAACCTCCCAGTGTGACCATCACACATTAGTAACTCCTCCAGTGCCATTCCTATTCGAACAAGAACACACCAGTATTGAGGCGTCCCAGAGAGCTGTGGGCACAACAAGATTTCAGTTATGTTCTTAATTTTTATACAAACACTGTTTCATTTCCATGTATTTCTAATGCCTCACTTTTCCACAGCTCACTGCCAAGGCTGCTGTACTGTACTGTCACAAACACACTGTCCTGACATATGTGCTGTTCAACTCTGTTTTGTTGCAAGAAATTCCAGATTCTCCAGTTCAGGGCTGAGATCAAATTTCTCTTCAAATAAACTCATTAGCATGACAAAGGTCTGAGGCAAGGACTAGGACACTGTGAAGTCATGTCCTTTCATGAAAATACTATTTGTGGGATGAAATTTCCTCACCCTCCTTCAGCTCAACTCCACAATTTGTAGCAATTTTCACTGTCACCAACAATTCTGTACCTTCTGCACACTTAGACAAAACATGTATTAAACCAGGGTCTTACAGCCTGCAGAGCAATTAAACTTCAAATAACAGCGTGACAAACAACGGGCTAAAAACACAACAAGGATCCAGCAGAATGAGTATACAAAGTGAAACATCTGCTTTTGACTTTGTTGCTGTCATTTCCTGTCCCACACAGGCAGCTTTCAGATGTCTATGAGCAGTAGATACACCAGTGAAGGTAACTGTGACCATCTCAAGACCTCATTTAAACCAAGTGCTATTTCTGAGCAATCACGAGCCTTCCCTGTCCTTGTGGCACTTTTCATTTACACACACTCATTAAACCATCACCTTACATGACTGTTTATGAATCTTACTAACGGCTTTTTGCTGTCACCTGAAACCTGTGCCCTGGGGTGCCATATCACAGTGCAGAGACCTCTCCAAGATTTCAGGGGCAGCTATATTTTCTTGCCATCTGGGCCAAAAGGCAGGAGCAGAGAATGAGACCATGCTCTTGGCCTCTCTGGCTAGTGCTAACTTGTGTCTGCCACAAGGAAAGGTCTAATGCCTGGTTTAGGCCGTAGAAAGATGCTTCTCCCATCCAATGGGATGCTTGGATTTTAAGAGGCACCCACGAAATGATCGGTTTCCTCCCCCCCCACTGAGGTTTCACCTGCCTGCACCTGCACCTCTCCAAAGTACTTTAATTCAATATCTAGGACAGGCTGCAAGGTTTAACATTTCCTGAAGAGCAGTTATCAAGCTCAATACTAGCTGGATAAAAGAAGAGTAGAAATATCTCACCCTTGCAGTACCTCACCTCTTTCTTCTGAAATCTTTTGTCTTTTCCCCAATTCTGAGAAATCTCTGCCCAAACCACACAAAGAACTACCTTCAGACCAGAAAAGTAAAACTTCTCATACTGACACTGCCCACCAGTGCAGTGCCCCAGCTGTGCCCCAGCCAGTAAATGTAAAGAAAACACACAAAACAAGCCCCACTAATCCTAGCAGTTGAAACAAGGCACCACGCAATGCCCATGGCCCCATCCTGCCCCAGGAACTCTGTCAGGGCACAGGCTCACTCCTGCGCACTGCCAGCCATGGCCCAGGTATGGGTGTACAAATAGATCTCTTCTATGAGGTTTTATATAATCACTGTCCACAACCAGCAGCTTTTTAACAGTGAGCATACCCATTATGAACATTTTTGAGTAACACAAATGCCAAGTGAGGTAACTTCACAACTGCAGCAAGGCTAGTGATGTGCCATCAGGTCTTAAGAGCTTAGGTAGAAGTTGTTTGGGATACTTTGCACAGCCAGCTTTTATCTCACTGCCTCAAAGTCACAACAGATGTTGCAAGGACAATTTAAAACCTTCATGCTGAGGAGACTGTTTTTAAGCAGGAGTCACCCCAGCATTAAAGGGACAGTCGTACTCTTAGCCAGCACTTGCCTAGAAAATTCAGAGCAGCAAAACTGTCAGAGCAGGTCTATTTACCGCAGTTTAAAGCACAGGCGCAGCACTGCCAGGCATTTTAATGCCCTCAGAGTGCACAAGGATTGAACCTAACTCCAAATTTGAAATTTCATATACTACAGTAGTTACACTTTCTCCTCTGCCAGAACATTAATCTAACTGGGCTTAATCCCATCCCCCAGACTTCGGAGCCAAAAGTAGGTTTGTTCCAGAGTGCAGGTGCTGGGAAGGAGCTGGAGGGCTGGCAGTGAGCTCAGCACTATAGATAAGCAAATACAGCTGAGATTTGGTATCAGGACACTGAACCTGTCCTAAAAGTTGCATAGAAAGAGTTGGTATTTTCCTTACTCAGAAGAAATGTAAACTTGTCAAATAGGCAGACAGGAAACTCAGGAACTGTCTTTGGCAGTTGGGAAGAAAACATGGCTAATAATTTCATGTTATTGATTTATATTTAATAAAAGCCCATGACACATCATACACACCCAGTTTTTTCTGTTACCTGAAGTCCAAGCAGCCTCTGACACACAGCACAGGTACCCACACTAGGATATGCCCTGCCACCTGACTGCACACAGGGAAGCAAAGGAAGCACAAGTAAAACTAAGATATCAGAGAAAAGCAAGACATTATTTGTAGCCAGCAGCACCTCAAACAGAGGATAAAATAAATTATAAACCAATTATAAAATATTTAAATTAATAAATTATAAAATATAATCACTGATTTACTGATGATAAATGCGCAAGCAGCAAAGGACAGTAACAAAGCAACACACTTACCAATTTCCACCTGTAGGTACAAGTCACCCTCACTGAAACCCTTCATAAAACGACATCTCTCAATCCTTCCTTACAAACAGGCAATTAGGTTTCTGGCAATAGCTCCAGAATGACCCAGCCAATACACTAAGTACTGACATTGTAAGGCTGCTGAAATATATTCCGCCTTTGGAAATTACAAGGCTCATAAAAAAAAAAACCCTTATCATGTGTGACCATAAGGTGCCAGACTATCTGCTATAGCACCTGCAGAAAAAACATCAGGGGTAACAGGGACACCTTTTCACTGATTTAACAGCACAGTGTTCACAGGGAGTTTGTCAGAGACAATCCTAACCTAGGCAGGGATATGTCAGACCCTGGCAGCAGCCATGAGGTTGGACAAACCTTTGCACTCCTGCTCCATTATGCCTGTGGTGAGGTACATGGTCCCTGAAAGCTGTCACTAACCACTGGCACAACACAAACCAGAACTTTCAGGTAATACTGGTTGCCAAAAAGCCCTCTGTAATTTTGTTCTGCTTAACTATTCTCAGCATAAAAGACATCATGTTGCTTTCTGTACAAGGAACATCAAACAGGATTTTGTCTGTCGCAGTCCCATGCATACATTTCTCCATTATATACTTTTGCTACCCTTCTGCATAAAGCCAGGGCTCTAAGGAGCTGCACTGCCACTCCCTATTTATCACAGTAAATGAATAAATGCAGCTGTATTTCACAGCTGTACAACTTATAGGCTGAGATCAGCCTTTCCTTGCCACGCTGCAACATGTAAGCACTCTCATCCACACCTGGGCCCTCGGAAATGCTGCTAACCACTTTAAGTCAGGCAGATTCACATTCCCAATTAATAACTCCACTAATATTTACATAAGGACTCTTGATACTGTCTCTGACACCACTGTATCTTTATTATGGTTTCATCTTTGGTTTGTTTTCCCCTTAAAAGCTCCCTTAAGTTTATCAAGCAAACAGACAGGATCATTAAGCAGATAAATTTAAATACAACAGACATAAACTCCAATGCAGCTCTCTGACATTCTCTGTAACACACAGAACTTGCAAACATCTGTTCAAGAAACTTCACTGGTGTCTGCTGTGCAGTGCAAACACGAGCTGCTACTTCCTGTAAAACTCCTGGGTGATTTTCATAAACTTTATACAGGAAAGCTGGCAACCAAAACCTTGAAGGTTTGGATCTGATGATCAAACCACTTGTACATGGCCATAACAATTCCTTTCTGAAGCATCTCAGGAAAGAGATTAAAAAGTCTCTCTCAACAAAACGTTAGTTTAACACTAATTTAGTTTAGGCTTTTCCCTTTCAAGAGGCCAAGAAAGGAATGCCAAGGATTTAAGGAGTCTGCTGGCTGCAGGGAAATGATCTGAGATGATCAGATGGCACTGGTTACCAAATGCACTGATAAAGAGCAACTGGTCTGCTCCTCTGGGCTGGAAGGATGATAGAAAGGTGAAAAACAAACTGCCATTTGCATAAATTTCATCAACATTTAATTATCTAGCAAGGTATGGAAGAGAATGTTGCTCTCCCCTGCTACTCTCACCCACAGCCATGTGCTACTGGCAAATTACCAGAAGTCAAGAGTCTCTGACAGCAAGTTAAGAGAATCACAGAATTATTTAGGTTGGGAAAGAACCTTAAGACTATTGAAACCAACTATCAATCCAGCATCACCATGTTTAGCTCTAAACCAAGTCCTGGAGTGCCACATCCACATGTTTTTTGAACATTTCCAGGGATGGTGACTCCACCACTGCCCTGGGCAGCCTGTACGAGGCCTGGGCAACCCTTTCAGTAAACAAATTTTCTTTAATATTCAGCCTAAACCTTCCCTGGTGGAACCTGAGGTCGCTATCTCTCATCCCATCGCTTGGTGCTTGGGAGAAGAGACTGGCATCCACCTGGCTACACTTTCCTGTCAGGGAATTGTACACTTCAGAAAATCATTTTACTTGAAATGTCTTTTAAAAACAGAAGAGGAAAAGAAGCAAAATTGCACAGTGAGCAAAAGATTAAAAAGCATTAGACACTTGAGTGTGACATTGAGTTATACAAAGTCCCAGTCCTCCAAGCTCCGTACGATGGCTAAAACAACAGGGTCCTTGAATCACCATGACAATGCTCGCTCCCCAGGTGTAGAGGCACAATCCAAGGGAGCTGGATAGAGGCTGGGAGTAAACAGCAGATTTCGCTGCCACACAAAATGCAGCCAGTATGCCAGGGTGTGCGATCTGACATTGCCCGGCTACATCTGGCGATAATCAGGCTGGGGCTCCGCTGCACCTGCTGCCCCGAGCCCCGCGCTCAGCCCAGGCCTGCCCGCGCTGTCACAGCGGCCCGGCCGTGCGGGGACCCCGCGGCACCGCCGAGGGCCGGGACGGCAGGGCCAGG
>VZRN01002588.1:218238-259360 GCA_013397935.1 Dasyornis broadbenti | reverse complement strand
CCCGGCCCGCGGGCTGCGGCCTCCGGACTGCGGCCTTCGGCCTTCCTGGTAGGGCCGAGGCGGGCGGGGCTGGGCACCGCCTCCCGGGCCCGGAGGCGGCACAGGGGAACCGGGGAGCCGGGGGAAGAGAGCGCAGGGGGCGGTGACGGCCGGAGGGAGTCAGTGAGGTACAAGGCCGGGCCCCTTGACAGCTTCGGGGTAAACGAGTTCTTAAAATGTCTATGCTCACCATGCCGTCCAGTGCAGAAGTATGAATTTAAACTTGCACAGCCATCGGTTTTTAAACAATTAATGCATAATTAGTAAAGCCGCAATTTCCTTTTCCAGAAGTAATTTCTGTCCAAAATACCATGTCTACATCTTCAGAATATCCATGTACAATTTATATTTTCCTTGTACTGCAGCACAGCACGTGCAGCTGGACACGTAAGGTACATTGGGCAGGTAGTGACCCAAGCCCAAGGTGCAGGGACAACTTCTCTCATAGAAAAAGTTGCACTGAAGCATCTAATTAATTGGGATATTTAACTTCATGAGGGAAAAAGTACAAGCAAGTCTGTGGATGTAAAAAACTGTCATTTGCACTAAATTTCATCAACATTTCATTACCTAGCAAGGTATGGAAGAGAATATGCCTTGCTAGGCATAAATGCTGCAGAGGATTGAAGGTGAACCTCAGTTTTGAAAACTGTGATAAAGAAAGGTATACATTATTATTGCAGGGTTTTTTCCCCACAAAATCTGGTATTATTTCTATAACGTATATAAAGGTGGGGTTTTACTATGGAAAAGACATAGGGTTATTTCTAGTAATGACTGTTGAAACCAGGAAGAAAATTTTTAAGGAAGACAGAAGTCTTCCAGAGGCATTAAAATCATAGTAGGCAAAGCTGCCTCCAGACTGGTACATAACATACTTAAACACTCAACTACTTTTGCACAGAAATCTCTTATTTAAAGTTTGCTTAAGAGCAAGTTCGCAAGCAGCAAGACATACCCTTACCCAGGAAACAGCCATTAGTGCATGAAACTAGTCCATGTGATTCTGAAAGGTTTTCCCTGGTTTGCCTCCATGCCATAGAATCATGGAATCATAGAATGGTTTCAGTAGGAAGGCACCTTAAAGCCCATCTTGTTCCACCCCCCTGCCATGGGCAGGGACACCTTCCACTAGACCAGAGTGCCTGAAGCCTGGCCAACCTGGCCTCGAATACTTCCAGGGATAAGACAGCCACAGCTTCTCTGGACAACCTGTGCCAAGGCCTCCCTGGATGTGGAAGCCGTATCCCGGTTGTGGTCGCAGCAATGATCCTCACAAAGAAAGTTTTCTTTCATATATCTAACCTAAATTTTTACTCAGTTTGAACCCAAGATTGTGGAAAAGCTGTGCTGATATATCAGGACTGGTTATACAGATAATAAATTGTACAGCTCCATGCTTTGAGTGGGGTGGTGCCTTGGGAGCATGGAGCACTAATGCTGGAAGTCAGCATGTCCTGATGGACAGGCTAGGGCTTCTGAAGTCTAATGGGTAGTCAGGAGTTCCAAAAGGATTTAGTGAGGAATCCTAGAATCTCCTGTGTTGGAAGGGACCCACAAAGACCATTGAGTCCAACTCCTGGCCCTGCACAGGATACACTGTACACCCACTCTTGTGCCTCTGGAGAGACAGCTCCAGCTAGCCTGGTAGTTATTGAAAGAAAAATAACAGAGAATTTGCTGGCAATTTGTGAGAGCCACCACTTTGAGGTATCATGGGGAGAGTGTTTTACCAAGCACAGCCCACTTCGAGGTATCACTGGGGGAGTGCCACACCCAGCACAAACCCCAAAGTGGGGTTTGGAGCACACCTGGGCATACCCCGA
The DNA here is from genome assembly GCA_013397935.1 of Dasyornis broadbenti. Taxonomy (NCBI): domain Eukaryota; kingdom Metazoa; phylum Chordata; class Aves; order Passeriformes; family Dasyornithidae; genus Dasyornis; species Dasyornis broadbenti. The sequence continues at coordinate 257,495 of VZRN01002588.1, read as the reverse complement.
CTAGTCCTGGGGCAGCATTTCAGCTGGCAGAGTTACCCAGGCAGGTCTGATGCTTTCTTCTGGACCGTTTCTCTCTCTCATCACTGTCACCTTTGCTTTCAAAGTCTGGCCTTCCCTGCCAGGGTGCAGTTCCTAGTGTGGCACAGCTGCCCCAAGAACATGTGCCACCCTGTGCCACATCATGATCCAAGGAGCTCATCGTGGAGACCTTCCCAGTGACCACAGCCACAACTTCTGCTTCTCACACAATTTAATGCACCTCCATTAACAAACAAGATACCTGCAGCCCTACATTTACTCTTTAACTTGTTGATCTATACCTCTGTACAGAACAAAGCAGCTTCATCTCTAGAAACTGTAAGAACATAGGGAAAACACCTCATTGAAATATTTTTAGTATTGTCAAATGCTGTGACATTCATGATGCATATCCTTGAGAAGATCAATAGAGTACAAACATCCTGATTTTATTCTATTTACCCTTCAGAATCCAGATCTTTCTAACAGCATGAAAATAATTTTTTTGCTTATTATTATTGCACATGGAGACCTTGATCACGCCTGTATTGGTGTGATTTTGGCAATGTATTCTGGTAAAGAAACAGGAACCTTGTGGAAAAGTACTTGGAATTTTGTAACTCCTTTCATCATATATTTTTAAGATTATTTTGGATGGGGCTCAGCTACCTGGCACAGTGGAAAGTGTCTCTGCTCATGGCAGGGGGTTGGAACAAGATGATCTTTAAGGTCCCTTCCAACCCAAACCATGGTTGTATTCTATGATTCACTTTCATATGTATATTGAAATACTACAGCAAAAGGGGTTGCCTAATACTAAGAAGCAGTGGGACAATGCTGTGCTGAGGATACTCTTTCATATCTCTGTGAATTCACTGCATTTTGTGCTCGGCCAAAAAGTTTCTCTGGAAACTTTTAGAAATTTTAGAGCTTCTAAATTTGAAAATTTTAGAACTTTTAGAACTTTTTTAACTACTAGAATCTAAACCACTAAACTGAAAACCTGGTCATCTTAATGTGACATAGACTGAAATCTCTAGTGTAATCTAAATGTGTTTCAGCACACCGTGATTCCAAGCACGGTGAGTAAAATGGAACTGAAAATCAATCCCTCAGGAATGCTGCAATGTACAGTGCCACACTGCCTAGAGATATCTTTGTCCTACAGACTCAGATAAATACACAAGAAGCAGAGGTTAAACATATCTCCTCCTCATGCCGGCGGTACACAAGACTTCAGCAGGACCGCTGTCAGACAGACAGACCCTTGGAGAGCCACACGGCCACAGCAGAGGCAGCCGCCATGGACATGCTCCCTGGGAGGCAAGGACTTGGCTGGGGCTGGGCGCCGAATGCCCTCCCATGGTGTGATCAGTGACATTCAAAGAGCACAGCCGGATGTGGAAGCCGCATCCCCGTCGTGGTCGCAGCGATGAGCTGTACGCGAACAGCGAGGCGAGAAGTGCGGACTGCAAACCGCTCCTGTGGCGAGCGGCACTGTGCGAAACCCCCGCTTCCTGACAGACCCCAATGCCTTTTTAAAACGGATTCTTTTCAGAGTTCTGCCTTCCAATTTAGTGGCCAAGCGAAGTGACCTGCACAACAGTGTTTTATTTCCCAGCAGATTGATTTCCTGGTTCGCTAATCTCAAAAGCCAGTACTGTTTCCCCCCGCTAAACCGACCGATTTGTTTATTTGAGTGAATTATTTTACTTACTAAACATCACCCTTGTCCTGGCAACATTATCATGTAGTGTTTTGTTTTATCTGTTAACTGTTGAATCACAATACACTTTGTTATTTTCCCCCCGCCAGAGGACTGAATCCCTTTAGCAACAAATTGAATCCAGACAGCGCAAGCAGCTCCTCTAACAAAGTCTTTGTGTTTAAGAAAATACAATAAAATAATTCCCAAAATCTCAGATTGCACAATAGGCTGCCTTCAGCAAGTTTTAGTCACTAATTTACAAAAATAAGCTCTAAGGAGAAAAATAAAATGGGAATGCAGTGACGGGCTGGCCACTCCCGTCAGAGCCACTGCCCCTCTGGCTCTGAACTTCTGTTCCCACAGATTTGCACCTTTCAGACCCTTGTTTTGGTCAAAATCGTCGTTACAAATATGCACTTACATCTTCTGTAGAGCATCATCCATCGGTTTCAGTTGTGGGTGTGTGCTGTACCCAGCACACGTCCCACGCAGGGCGGCCGCAGGGCAATCCTCCTTGCCGGGATAAGCAGAGGTCACGGGCAACTTGGAGAAGCGAAAGTAAACAGGGAGGGAGCGAATTCGGCTGTGACAGCCGGCAGAGCTCCGCACGGAGCGATGGGCGGCTGCTCCTCTGCGCCTGGCAGTCAGCAGCAATTTGCTGCAAATTTTGTTGCGCCGTTTATTTAGCTCTGAAAACCAAGATGTTTGTTTACTCAAATTTATGAAGGCTTTCTGTGTGTGTGCTAATAATTTCTAGAGCTTTGCATATAAAATGGGTTATTTTCCAGTCTTATTTATATAGTCAGAGTATTATTATTGGTATGGTTACTTTGTTAGTTAGGAGGAGATGAAGAAAAAATTCTCTGACTCCAAACAAAATGGCAGAAGCTGTGCTGCAAATTCCCAGCTCTTTATTCCCAACCAGTTAAGCCAAACCATGAAATGGGAACAGAACTGACTTGGATGAAATCATCTTCCCCCAGAGGGTGGTCAGGCACTGCCCAGGCTCCCCAGGAAATGGTCACAGCCCCAAGGCTGCCAGAGCTCCAGGAGTGTTTGGACAATGCTCTCAGGGATGCACAAGGTGGGATTGTTGGGGTGTCTTTGCAGGGCCAGGAATTGGACTCCATGATCCCTGAGCGTCCATTTCATCTCAGAATATTCTGTGATAGCTTGGAGCATCCATAGGTCTGGAAATCCCCGGTCAGTTTTAACTTCCTGTGTATTTACCTGGTGAATTACACAGCCCTGATTCTGCTCTATGACACCCTATTCTTGGAAATTTTAACAGCATTAGTAAATGCAGAAGATGATGCAGATAATGGGAAAATTGTGTATCTCTTATTCCTGGTATAAGGGAAAAATCAGCATGCAGAATTAAGTCCGTGTATACTGATCACAAATAGTCCTGATAAATATTGCACAGATTCTGTGTTGGCTGTTAGGTTGTACATGGGAGAATGAACAGCAAGTTTCACAAACATGTTCAATAATGCACTTGGCTCCTTATCTGATGCCTTGTAAAGCACAAATCAAATTTTAAACATGAGAAAAGATACTCAACTAATTATTTAAAAAGCCACCAAACAATTGAATTATTTGATGACAGGAAGCAAATAAAACTGTTAGAGCATCTTCCCCTTAAACAGGTGTGTAAATAAACAGTTGACAGATTTGGCAAACTGACATTCTGCAGAGCTCTGGGAAGGGAACAAAGCCACTTTGGGTACATGTCCTCACACGGAAGTCATCACTGTGCCAGGTCCACGCCTCATCTGACCCCCACAGCCAGGAATGATGGAGAGGATGCATGGAACCCACAGCCTGTGTGAAGTGAAGGCCAGCACTGGTCATGGGTTAGAAGCCACTGTGGACTCCAGTTCACAGATACAACATATGTCCTGTGGAAAACACTTCTGTAAGCAGTGTGCAAGCCATCAGTTCCATAAAATACACAAGAAAATGCAAGTGTTCTGTAACAGAAATAGGAGCCTGAACCCAACTGGAACCACTGGCCAGCAAACATTTAAAGGTTACAAGGTTTAAACGTCTATTTAGAGTCTCAGCTGCTTTCATCTCTTTCCTGCACAGCACTTATTTCCCTTCTGACAATAAATTATGTTTGCATGAGCAATAAAGCTAACTCCAAGGGGTGCAGCCATCAGAACTAAGCACAGTCCCGAAGGAGCCGAGCCACAAATCTTATACAAACAGTTTGGGTGTTGCTTCCTTATCTTGGTGTAACTTTGCTGCCTCTTGCGTTAGATGCCCAAATAAATGATAGTCATGCAGTGCTCTGGCACAGGGACAATAAAATTACCAGCCTTCTGTGGTGATTCCCATGCCTGCCCGCATGCCTGGCAGCTCAAGGGTGCACTTTGTCCCATCCAACATCACTCAGCTTCGCCTCATGTAGAACAGGAGCCAGGCTCTCTGCTCACACGAAGTGCTGACCCAAACATCCCAACAGGGAATTTATTCCACTCGCAGTCATATGATTGCATTTCAAAGCCACATAATAAAATTAAAACACCAGGCAGCTAAGTAACGAAATTCAGTGAACATAATCATAGAGATGGAAAGAAGAAAGAAATTCAAAGGAGCTGCAGAGAGGCAGGATCAAGGATCTCTTGACCACCCTTCACACATGTACCTTAGGCATAATATTGCCAGTAGGACAGAACACCTCCTTCCCATGCCTACAACTCTGTTCAGTCCTAGGTTGAGATGTATCTTCATTATGAAGGAATTGTTTAACCATTTGTTCTACACTTCTGGGGATCAGAGAAGAAGCCCATCCATTCTGGTACTTTTGAGGTTCTCTTCTCTCCCCTTACTAAAGTTAGATTTGCCCTTTCCCATTTTCTAAGACTTCACTTGTCCCTTCAAAGTTTCCTGAAGCTGTATCATTACATTTGTCTTAAGTCTTTTGTTCACTTCTGTGTCCCTCAGTTCAGAAAGGTCAGTGAGGTGCTGCAGTGGGTCCAGAGAAGGGCAACAAATCTGGTGAAGCGTCTGGAGCACAAAAGCTCTGATGCGGATCAGCTGAGGGAGCTGGGGGGGCTCAGTCTGGAAAAAGGAGGCTCAGGAAGGACCTTCTTGCTCTCTACACCTTCCTGACAAGAAGGTGCAGCTGGGGTGGGGGTGCATTGAGCTCTGCTCTGACTAGCGACAGGACAAGAGTACATTGTCTTAAGCTGCAACAGGAGAGGTTTAGGTTGGACATTAGGAAGAAATTCTTCACAGAAAGGATGATTAGATATTGGAAAGGGCTGCCCAGGGAAGTGGTGGAGTCCTCATCCATGGGGGTGTTTAAGGAACAACTGGACATGGCACTCAGTGCCATGGTCTGGCTGACAAGGTGGTATTTGGTCATAAGTTGGACTCAGTGGTCTCTGAGGTCTTTTCCAACCTAATTGATTCTGAGATCAATGGCGTTCAAGTATTACTTAGTTAATTCTTAGTGCTTTAGGATGAATTTCATCATGAAAAGAAATTTATCTTAGTATTTGTGGTCTTTTCTTGCTTTATTTGAGGCTGCAATCCTAGTCCCGCATTAAAATTCACTGCAATAACCAGTGAACTTTTTAATGATGCCTGATACAAAGTAGACATAAGTGGTTGTCATCTCTGGGCCTGTTTTGGCTTTCCCCAAGCAATACCTTGCCTGGAATTTTACCCCTCTGTTTTTTCCACTGTATTTTCTCTTCTTTCATTTCCATGTGAGTTGCCCTGACTCACATTTACCTCTTACCTTTCTGAACTTCTTTTTGTGCTGTAACCTCAGTTGTCTGTCACATTCCTATTTTTTTGAGTATTTCCACTCTGATTTTCACGTCCTCAAGACTTCCTGAGTCAGCTGTATTAGATTTTTGCTGTTGCCTGCATCAAGTTGGCCTGGCATGCTTTTTACCAGTCCCTGCTAGTGGTTGTCAGCTCTCCCATGCTCCATCTATTAACTTGCTTCTGCACACAGCCTTTGTACTTTTTTGAAGTCTATTTTCCTTTCTCTGCTGCTCTCCGTTCTTTTCTTAAAAATATGATGTCACATATTTTCATATTCACCCAAATGTCCCTTTTGGTTTTTAACAAGTTTATGCTATAGGCAGAAGCAACTGCCCGCCACTTCACATTGCCTTCAGAAATAAAGCAGTTGCCAAAACAGATGTTCAGCTTCCTGATGGTTGTACACGTTTCCAGCAGATTAGACAAAATCACCCAGTCTTAAAGATGCTTCTCGTATTTTCCCAGGTAAATTTCCACAGCTCCTCCTCCTAACTGCAGAGTCAGTGCTGGACACCCCACAGCCCATGCAAAAGGGACAAAACAAGAAAAAAATCCACCTTGTTTCCTCACACGATGAATAGATTAACAATAGGAAAAGAAGGCAGGCTTTCAAAAGCTACCCCAGCCCTTTATTTAGAGAGCTGTCACAGGGACGATGCTGCAGTGATCCCGAGCTGGCTGCTTCAGGAAGGCTGCACTGCTGTCCCCACCTGCACATCAGCTGCTCTCACACTGGGACATCTGCAGAAGCTGCAGGAGGTCCCTGGTGTGGGCCCCAAGGTCTGCCACAGCACGACACCACATCCCTCCACGTGCCGTCTCCTCTCCCACAGGCTGGCGGACCTGGAGATGGGCCTTTGCTGCACCCAGTCTCACACGGTCTCTAAACACAGGGCAGATGAATTAAAGATCTTCCTGATACAAAACAATGGGGCATTTAGTTAAAACCAAATTTTTTTGTAGTTTTATCATGCTACTTTGTAAAAATACGGGGGACTGGAGATGTAAAAATATGGGGGATTTTCTTTCTGAAATTCTTACAAAACCCACAGGTTCAGAGAAGATTGAAATCTGAGCGGTGTGTAATTATTATCAGCAACTCTGTAAGAGGCAAATATGCAAATTGGATACCACCCCTCTAGCTGTACAGAAGGACATTATGCCTTTGCCATGGTCACACTACACAGCAAACCACAGAGAACAGCTATGGACTAACAGCCCCAACATTCATATTTTTATTTATATCAGACCCTGAAGCATTTCTGTTAAATAACCATCTTGGAATATAGAAAACTTTCAATTCATATGAATAATGAACATTCTTTGTTGTCTTTAAGGCACATATTTCTATCAAAATTTCATTTTGGTCCAGAGAAGCAGTTGCGTTTCAGACAACAGCTATCCAGGTATCTGGCAGCTTGGTTTGTTGTAACTATCCCTAAGACTGTAGACTTCAACAAGGTGTATTGAGTTCACCGTCTGCATCGCAGTGCTGTGTCTCGGTACCGTGTGTGTTCCAGGTGCACCACTGCTCTTCGGCAAGTGATTGTTGTTTTTGCGACACTCAGGAACTACGACATCCCGAGTCCACTCTTCCTGGAACCTGTGAGCACAAAGGAAAAAGTTATTTCTGTTTCATTAATTCTGCTGAAGGTACAGAATTTCTTAATCCATTTTATTTGCAAATCAGGCGTTTCGTAAATTACTCATGCTGTAATATAAGGAATTGCTTCTCCCAGCATCCAAACCAGTTGGTAGCAGTGGGGCAAATAATTGTGTCTCTGAAAGAGCCGATGCAGACTTTGAAAAGACTTGTGAGGTTGGTTTTATTTGGGATTGGGGCAGATGCTATTTGTTTGCTTGCCATCAAAGAGTCCCCAGCTTCAATGCAGTGCTATGTATCCTATCCACAGAATGTGGCTGGGAACGTCCTTGTGCAGAAGGAACGTCCTTGCAGAAGGAACGCCCTTGCTTGGTTAGTGGAGTACTGCTGGGAGCACAAGAGCCAGCTGTGCTCAGTGGGATTAGAGGTGTTATCTGCAGAGCTGTCAGCAGTCGCATCAGCCCTTGGCTGCCTGCCCTGGCTACTGCTGGGCCCTCTCCGAAGGGACCACAGGCTGGGACTCTGTGTTTGCAGCACTGACAGTCTCTCATCCATCCTAGTGCACACCTTTTCCCATCAGGAAGGGAGGGTTTGTCTAGCTGTGGGGGAAGCCAGCATGGTCACTGCCCCAGACAGCCACACCCCAGCAGTGGATGGTGCGGGCAGAGTAGGAGCAGTGGCAGATGGAGATGGCAGAGTTTCTGAAAAGGTACTTAGTAAATCACACACCTCTCATTCAGGAGCACAGAGGGGTGCTTGCTCCTGAACTCTGCTGCAAGAGGCATGATGATGCAGGGTGCTTTCTGCACATGGTCTGTGACCAGACAAGTCGCAGCCCTTTGGGGAAAATGCCAATTTGCTGCAGCCTGAGCATGGGGGCTTTTGTAAAACATCAGCTATTGCACAGCAGCTCGTGCAGGCAGGGCGAAGGCTGAGGGCTCCTGCCCCACATTCACTGCAGGTGAGCCAGCTCATGTGATTCCTCCAGCTTCCTCTGAACCTTGTGTGGGCCTCTGAAGGCAGCAGCCTGCACACCCCCATCCAGGAGAGCACAGTCTTACTCTTTCACACCTGAAAACCTGGCCAGGAAACAGAAGCTGAGTTCAGCAATTATCAGCTGCAGAAGCCAGCAGAAATGTTCACACACAAACCGTGCATACACTGAGGAACCACAGGGGAAATAACAGAAAATAAACCCAAGTAACTGAAATCTTGCTCTCCTGATACAGAATATGTATGCTGCAGATACATCTCTCCTGCAAAGTAGAATAAATCTTGCTCTTCACTGGAAAACTGCATTACAAAACTAGTGGGGGCATGAGCTACAGTCAGATAGTGTAAAGGTACCGTGAAACACCACTGAATGTGAGAGGACACTGCATTAGCATAGTCTGCACATACCGATGATGGAGGTGCTCAGATGAGCAGAATTTACCCACCTGTAATTCAGACAACAAACTCTTCAAAATACCAGCCTAGTAACTTCACCCATGTTGTATTGACCTGTAATGTTTTAATTATGCCTTTTAATCTTGGGACTGCAACAAGACCTCAAGTACCTTTTTTTGGGCACCAGTTGAACACTGAGCACCCCTGTGACCTGCCATCACGGAACAGAAGCTACATGGAGTAATGCTGCACACCTCACTGCCAAAAGCAAATCTTCTGAGATACTTGCTTCTTCTGAGATACTTGCTGCTGTGCATTTTTTTTTTTTTTTAAAATAATATAAGGAACTCAGTTCCATCTTCTTGAGGTGGTAGTTAAAGGTCAAAATAAAAATCAAATCAAAGCAGTATATACATAGAGAAGAACTGGAATAAAGTTTTGTATGGGCCAGCAGAATAACCTTTGCAAAAAAAAAAAAAAAAGCCTTTGCAAATTGCGCTGCCAGGATTATAGCTCAAGTATAGGTATTCTGGTAATAGTGCAATAAATAGAATTCACCTGGGCAGAATTCTCACTCTGATGTTTTCCCCTATAAAGCTCTGTGTTATGAAACACTGCAATTACTCACAGTCTACCACCAAACTCAGAAACCCAAACTGGCTAAAACTGTTCTTGGAGGAGAACTGTACTCCTGACTAAGCAACTCGTTCCTCCCATTTTGGGACCTATTAAGCTTTCACTGACTTCTGCCAGCACAAGTTGCCCAGGGAAGCTGTGGCTGCCCCATCCCTGGAAGTGTCCAAGGCCAGACTGGATGGGGCTTGGAGCAACCCGGGGTAGTGGAAGGTGTCCCTGCCCATGGCAAGGGGTGGAATGGGAAGAGCTTTAAGGCCCCTTTCCATCCAAACCATTCCATGATTCTGCGATTCTGTAAGTGCAGGCACCTCCCTTCCCTGCAACAGATTAAACCCTGAGGACATCAGAGAGGCAGTGAAGCCAGTGTGGTTCCACCTCAGCAGGGGATGAGAGGAGCTGTTAAGAGGGTTGCAGTGTGACCAAGGGACAGGCAGTGGGCTTTGCTCTGTGTGCTTGGCCTTCAGTTGGACACAGCCTTCAGTTTGCTCTCATCCTTGGAAGCTCTGTACTTTGACCTCAGTACGTGTGACTGTTTTTTCAAGCACCTCAGCTTTCCTTAATGCCAGTTCCCAGCTGGGCTACTGCAAAATATCACAGCAAGAGGGTCAGAACCCTTCTCTGTGCCCTTACCAGGCAATATAAATCTGCCCTGGGTGCTGCACAGGTAAGTGCATGATGCATTTGACAAGGACAGGCTTTATCTGACAGATAAAATTTGGAGCTCATATCAGGGGAGAAGAACAGCCACCACAGCATTTGTCAGTGGGGTTTAGAGGATTCAAAAGGATATTTTTGTGTACAACTTGAGAGCTGTTCCTTGCTGGAGGGAAAACACTGTTAACAGGACATCCAAGACGTGTGAGAATGCAGCCACAAAGCTGCCTGGTGCTGGCACTGCCTCTCAAAACAGCTTTTATAACTGGAGGATGGGAGGGGATTTTTTTGTTGTTGTATGCTTGGTGGCTTTGTACAAGACCCTGGGGTAACCATGAAAGCATTATGAAAACAATAATAGCAGCTCTATTGAAAGCACATGTTGCTGTACATGCCCCCTTCGAGCTCTTACGATGACAATTAAGATTGATCTCCAGAAATGGGTGTAACTTAAAAGCCAGTTTATCCTACCTTTCTAACAGGGCCCCAAGGTGAAACCACAGCTTACTTCCTCTGTCTCAGCTTTCTTTGAAACCTGCATGTCAAAAGGTACTGGGAAGATCTAAGCCTCTAAAAGGTGGCAGTGGGGAACACAAAGCACAGGAAAAACGAGGGAAAAAAAAGAACAACTCCATGAACAGAGAAGCTCAAGGCTGGACTAGTCATGGGGAAAAGCAGGGAAAGGAAATCTGCCCCTCTTCTATGCTGGATCTCCTCCCCTTCAGTCCTTGGTGCCATGCAATCAAACATTTTGTGTAGGGAACCGTATTCATTCCACACAATTGTATCAAACAAGGTGTTTGCCTTTTGCAGCCCTTTCACTGGATGCTCTCTGTGGTGCAGTCTTAAACACCACAGTGATGAGCAGTCCTGCATCCCTTCCTGTGGCAGCAGCCCACAGAAGCCTCACTGCAATCGTAGCTGAGCAGGGGGACACATTCACACCCACACAAACATTCAAGGATGCTGTGCCGTGGTCCCACGTGAGTCCACAGCCTCAGGCACCACTCTGCATGCCCCAGCCTGAAGGCAAACACCGGCAACTTCTGACCATGAGGCCGATTATAACAGAAAATGCACAGATCTTCTGTACGGAGTGAGGGGCTTACCTGTCTGGTGACACTGCTGACCTTCATAAGCAGTGACAGACCTTCATAACCCTGATAGGATCGGTTTCCCCAGGACAATCTTGGACTGTTACTGTTGTAGAAGATGATTTGCCCCCTTAATTGTCCCACTAGTGCATCTCCTGGTAGTCATTCCATGTGTCCTGGTGCATTTTTCTTGTTCTACTGACATTTTCCTTTAAGCTTTGCAGCAGTTTGTCTCACAACATGGGGTTTTCTCCAAGTGTTGTTCCCTTTCACTATGGTAAATCCACACCACACCACCCTACTAATAAAAGGGCATCATATCCTTCTCCTTTTTAATCTCTTCTAGTTAGGTGTTCAGAGAGCAAAGAGCTGGGAAGGCTCCCTCAAGGGGACAGAGGGCCAGGCAGGAATGGAGCCAGGTGTCCCATCCCATCCCAGAAGGTCCCTTTGCTCACAGCTATGCTCCTCAGCAAGGCTGGACAGACATACAATTTTTTAGAGCAACATGAATTTCTAATTTGGGCCTTCCTCATAACCCCTTACACAAGACAGTGGAAAATTTCCACTATATAGCCACTAAATCAAAGAGAAAAAGAAAATTTATTTTATTTTACTGTGGAGGTCAAAGCCATGGGCTAATCTCACCAACCTTGCATATGACTTCTTGGACTGACTTAAAATGCTGAGCTGCCTCTCCTAATAGCATGCTGGCTTTGGGATTTTCTACAAAACATTTTCACTTAGAATTCTTTGTTGTTGGATTGCCCTTATTTGCTTTTTGCCAGGTACAGCGGTAAAGCATCTTGTAGTCAGAAAGGGCTCTGGTACAAAAATTTCAGCTACTAAAAATATCTTCTATGGGAGAACATACCAGCCTGCTTCTCTGCAGAAGGATTTTTTCTTCTTGCTAATATGCTCCAGCTGTGTGGATAACTGAAAAGGAGAACTTTAAGCCTACTGAGACATGGGCTTTTCCATTTGACTCGTTCCTGCAGTCAGATCAGCTGCTTCATACAGAATGTTTTATAACTTGACCTAGAGCTGTGAAAAATAATTCACCTCTAAACAGTCCAAATTTTGAACGCACAACTTCTTCCAAATGTTTCCACAACAGACAAAAAAACCACACCAAATTTCTTTGATTCTCTTTAAACTGTATTTTTGAACTGGACTATTTTTTTTTTTCTGGTTGGTATCTTAGCTGACAGAGAATTAAAAGGAGTTAGTGTACAGCTACATTCTCCTGAGTGTGGAAAATGCTGGATCATCAATTCTCCCTTATGAAAAATCAGCACATCCCTGAGTCAAGGCAGTATCTACTCCAGGACAGGTTACAGGACTTTTACACTGAAAAGCAAAGCAAGAGAGCTGAGGTGTGGCTATTTCTGACCATCACTAGGAAGCTGATGCAAACTGAAATAAGCTCTCAATGTTTTCTTTATGCTGGCTATCTGTGCTTCTCCTGAGACAATGTCTTCTACACATGCTGATATATTAATAGGTTCCAAAAGTGGAGTGCCTGGTTCTTTAATGTCTCTTTATGCCAGAAGGATTTGCTGTTTGCTCTCATAATGTTACACTAGGTTGTGCATATTTTGCCAGACCAAAAGTGGTTCCAATTGGATTCAGGCTCTCATTTCTGCTACAGAACACTTGCATTTCCTTGTGTTTTTTATGGAACTGATGGTTTGCACTTAAAGAACAAGTGAAAATGCTACAAACTACTTAAACAAGTATAAGACAGCCCCTTCCATGTATGGATGCTTAAAATTTAATTGATGTACACTACAGAAGGACAGGGTAATTCTTCACAGATTTAAAATCTGGCAATGATGTTTACCAGAGCAATTGCTTATTTGCATTTCCTCACCCTGTATTTTAAACCAGTTTTCCTAGAGCAGACACTCTGCTGAGGCTGTTGCACTAGTTCACTGTGAAGCTTTGCCTGCTTGCTGAAAACTGAAGGCAGTTTTTAAGCTCTGTCAATTTAGAGGAGGTTTAGGTTGGATATTAGGAAAAAATTCCTCACAGAAAGGGTTGTCAAGCCCTGGAACACCTTCACCTGGGGAGTAGCTACAGCCGACCTTGAGCACTGGATGAGCATTGGCCCTGCCGGCATTAAGCTGACCCCACTCTTCTTTTGGACACCCATTTCTTTAATATAACGTCTCAGTGACCTTCACTTCCGTCTCTCAAACATTACCAGCAGCTGGCACAGAGGAAGGACAGCTGACATTAAGTTTCTTCTTACTGGTATTTTACCCTGTGGCTGTCACAGGGCAGAGGACAATCTGCCTGCTCAGGCAGCTGCCTGATCCAAGCTCTCCCACATGGCTGCTTGCTGAGATGGAAGAGGACGGTTTGTCTCAGGTGGTGGGTTCCCAAGCAAGTACTCTAGAGAATAACTGCAGGGTCAGGCATAATTCTTTGCCAGAAAATAATTGACTCAACATATCCTGGTACATCTTGCAGTCAGGCTGTGAGAACCATTCCCAAGATGTTGACAAGCCCTCTGCCCAGCAATCCTCCTGGGGATTGCTTTGGAGGCTCATGGACATTGTTCTCCTCTACCTATGTGGCGCAGAGCTGCAGCTAATCTCCCTTCCCTAGACACAGACCCTTTCTATCAGCTAATCTGGCTCAAACCTCTGCACCAGAGGAAACTGCTATCTCTGCTGCTCTGAACTTCTGAGAAGAAGCATTGGGGACACACCTCTCTCCCAGCAGCACCATGATCTGTAACTTGTTTTTCCCTGCTCAACATGATCTAGCATTTTCAGTAATATAAGAAAGCAAATACGCTGTAAATACTTGCAGCTCATTCACAGAAGACTTACTAAAAACTGGTATGTTCATCCTCATCATGATTCCTTACATCCAAATGAAATAGGTAGCATCAGCAGTGACTGAACTCTGTAGCTAATGATCCTGGGTGTTTGTACACTTATTTCTAATCACTTTAAAGCAATTTGTTCAAGCAGCAAAGCAGCCATAATGAGGCTCATTATAATTAAAGTAGTTGCCACTAAAATTCAACGTTTCCTGGCAAAACTACATATTCATGACATTTGTTCTGTTTCCAACATGAGGGGAAAAAGTTCTTATTTTGTGACAGACAAGTCCAGAACAGCACAGTGGAGCCTCTAGTGTCACACAGCTGGGCTTCTCTGTTATTTATAACTTCTACACATCAGCATTCTGCATCCACATTGTGTCACCTCATTGCAGCCAAAATTATCTCATCAGCGTACTAAGGCATGGCTTTAACCGATTAGAGTTCATTAATCCTAAATTTGTCTGTAAACCTCAACAAATATTTTACCTGCCTGAAAGAACTGAGTTTTTATTTTTTATTACCTTACCTGAAAGAATTGGCTTTTTATTTTACCTCTTCTTATATTATTTTGATCCTAAAGTACTGAATCAAAATGTTAATCTCTAAATCTATTCAATTAAGTTTGAAAAGTAGCACCTGCATGCTTTTCTAGTCAAAAATAAACTAAGATATACTCAAGAGGATCTTCTTCAAAGGTGGAGGGGTTCTCACTCTTCCAGATACTTCGCATGCTACAAGAAGCAGCAGAACAGTTTTCTTTAAGAAAAGAAAAAGCTATTGTAAAAACAAATGAATTTGGAAGGCCTCCACCCACTCCTTTCTCAGACACGGGAACCACTCATCTCAACTTCCCCTTCTAAGTGGGCTGCAGAGCCACTTCCCATGCCTAGGTTGCAGAAAACAGCGTGTACTACAGCCCTGGAGAAGGCAGGGAGGAAAGGATTCATCCCCTGTGCTTCCTTGGACAGTTCCTGACTAGGACACCAAGCAGGATTACTGTTGTGCTCAGAGATCTAGTGATGCATTGGACAATTCCTCCAAATATCTGAAACCTTAACACAAGAAGAGGGTAGGACAGAATAGGGTAGTATAGGGTAGAGTAGACTACACTAGACGAGACAGAAATATTTCAGTTGGAAGGGATTCACAAGGATCATTGGGTCCAACTGCCTGACCCCTTCAGGGCTGACCGAAAACTAAAGCTCACTGTTAAGGGCATTGTCCAAATGCCCCTTGAACACTGGCAGTTTGGGGCACGGACCCTCTTCAGGGCCCTGTTCCAAGGTCTGACCACCTCTTGGTACACAAATGCTTACTCATGTCAAGTCTGAATCTTCCCCGAGAAGTCTCGGTTAAATTCTCTTTTAGTTTTGTTCTTGACCATGGACATGCAGAAATATAAGGAATCTTTCCTTTGGGATTGCCTGCCCTCAGTTTTCCTGCTTTTTTCCAACCATGCCACGTGCCCATATTTATTTCCTTGGACAATCAGTGCTGTAACAGCTTCACCACCACAGCAACACCACAGGTTTAGAGATTTCCTCCAAGCACAGACTGCCAACATGTCCACCTCACGTTAGCAGGGAAAAAGTACCACAGCAATCACCCAGGCAGGGAACATGTGCTTTCATGTTGGTCGTCCCAGCATAGCCCAGATTCATGTTTGCACCTCCCTGGTGCCTACACTGTCCTCCTGTTCCAAGGAAGCTGGAAGAGCACAGGATGAAGAAACTTAGCCTAATTTGCTACACACTAAAAGTAAAACAACCGACAGGCCATTTGTTGTCTTGATGAAATCTGTTAGCAGAATTCCCACATGTCACCCAGCATGTATATTCATTTAACAAAATTAATGAGTAGAAATCAGCATCTTTTAGTAATTACTTGATTAAACAGCTCTTACTTGAGTGGAAAAAGGGAACAAGGTAGAAATAAGGAAGGGTCACATCTGTTCCAAGAGCAATTCCAGGACAGCTTTATTCAGAATCACCTTTAATGACATTTCCATCTCTGATTAGAAGCAATGCCCACTCTCCATATGCAAAACAGCAAGACTTTTGACTAAGGGTGCACAGGCTGATATACCGGCTCTCATAGCTGGTTTTAGCTCTGGTTAGTGATTAGCCAGGATTCCATCACCTCTGCATGGTGGAGATAAAGCAAACCTTGATTACTAGTGGACCTCCTGCACTATGAGGTGGGTATGAGCACCAGGATTTCACACAGCATGTGTACTGCTCTACCTAGGAAAACCAGAGCTTCCAGGCTTGTCTCCTCCTGCCACTGCCATTCCCCACTGAAGTTTACACATCCTCCAGTTTTCTAAAGCAATAATAGACTTGATTTCTGGCTCATGAGAAGCTGCTTATCCAGATGAATGGTGTATTTCCTGGTACTCTCAGGTAAGAAAAAGTGAAGAATGCAGTAAACAAAAGCCTCTGCTCCATGGAGTGGTGCAGGTAAGGACCCAGAAGGAGCTCAAGGCTCCATCAAAACACTCACTCCTGCTTACAGCCCTTTAGAAGTTTATCCATGCTATTTTTAAAGCAGATTACACTTACACAAAACATTAACATCGCAGCCTCACAGTCACACAAAATTAAAATCTGCATCCTGAATCTTCTAAAAACTGTTTAGGTTATAACTAGCATTTAATTAGCATTATACATCTTTCTGAAATCACCCAAACCCAGAAGCTGATTAAGTAGACATCAGCCTTTTGTGCAGTACTCCATTTGAACACGATTTCCAGCTGTGCTGTGTCATGGAAACAGGTTTATAATCTGCATAAGATTGTTTTCTGCAGATAAGCACTAGAAATCACTGATACTGCTGTACAGAAAGGCTGTAGAGGTGAGCAGTGACTTAAAAGAAAACAAGAACTGTGCAGTATATTATTGTATAAGAAAGGAAGCAGAACCCAGAGAGGGTAAAAGACACAATGACGTGTTTATATAAACAGTATCAACCAAACAGTGATCAGATTTTAGACATATTCATTCTTCTGTTTTTCTTACGTTGGCACCATCATGGGCAGTTTAACACACCTGGACACACTCAGAGATAATCTTGAACAAGCACAAAGGTGTGCTGTGCTCACCATCTATGCACCCACAGCATGTGATGCACTTCATTCCAGTGAGGATGTGCCTTTAGGCTATCCCAGAGTCAAGGTTCCCACACTGGAATTCTTGCTGCCCTGGGGGTGAAGATCCTGTTGTTCTTGTGCTGCACCTCCTGATAACCAAAGAGTTCTCAGGGGAGCTTTCCTGCTCACTGTGGGACAAACAGCAATGCTTAATGCTCACCTTGAGCCCTCCTGCAGCCCCAGGTGTCCTGGGCTGCCTCCACTCCCAAGGCTCCTAAGGGAAGATAAGTTGCACCTTGATTCCACTAACCAGTACAGAGCAGGAACTTCCCTGCTGCAGTTTAGTATCAGTTTAACAAAACCAATTAAAACCTTCTCTCTAGCTAACCTGGTGCAACCTCCCCTCTAGACCAGGCTCAAGCAGACACTCCCGGGCAAGGAAGCAGCTGTCAGAGGGGAGGTCACACTAAATCCTCTGCTGTCTTACCTTTCCACAACATTAATTCCCCACAAGACAGGCAAGTTCAAGGACAAGCCCTGACAACCCACAGGCATCACATCCCCTTCAGGCGCCTCCCTTTAAAATACATTTTCCAGGAATCTTCTTTCTAAAATTTGTTTCACAAACTCATTCAAACCTACTATATCTTAACAGCCTTACCTGTAGAAGCCTTGGTTATCATAGGCCATGTTAGTCACGTCATCAAATACAGATGTATTCCTGAGTTTCTTATTGTTGTTGTTATTGTTTCTTCCCTTAAAACCAAAGTAAGCAGCTTGCATATGCTGTAGTTCTTCAGTTCTTAGCTGGTACCACAGCTGCATATCTCTGTGAATACACCAAGCAGTAGAATACAGTATTGTGACATACGGCTGTACAGCTGAGCTGTTATCTGACCACAGACCTGACTTCGAGAGTTTAAATCTAATTCCAGGTTTACTGAAGAAAGCACTTATACACGTGCTGAACTTCCTGTGTAAGCCAAGCTTGCAGATACCTTAAGACAGGGAGTTCTTCAATAGCATAAATATTATTCTGTAAAATATTATTTCAAGTATTGTTCAGCACTCCTCAAAAACAAGCAAACAAACAAAAAAATGAGAGCAATTTTCTTATGAGCACCAGTGGATAGTTCAAAGGAACAAACCTCCAAGAATTATGCCCATTTGATTCAGTGTTTTTTCAGACTACAAGTAATAAGAAAAGTCACATAAGGTGGGACGATGTGTTAGTGTTCTCATGCACCTTCATCAGTGACATCAGGCCACATCCTGTTGTGTGTGAAAAGACTACAGACCATCTCTATTTTGAGGAATAAATTATTTCAGGAATGAAAAAAAGATTTTCTGTGACTTTTTTCAGCATTGCTATTCCTAAGGTTTCCAAAATCACCAGGCAGGTTGAAAACATATTGACTTAAAAATGGAGGAGACAGGTAATGTTGCCTTTGTTAAGCATAGGGCATATTCTCTCACTGTCAGGATTCTCTTTTGGAAATGCTCAGGGTGTTTTCATGCTTCCCTCTGCAACTCTGAGGGAAGAAAAAAAATTCACAATTTCTTTTCTTGTTTTTAAAAGAAGTCTAAGATTCACAGAATCCCAGACATGCTCACTGGCTGATGGGACAAGATTAAATTGTGAGATCTAGTGACGCTGGTTTTGGTGCCATTTCTGTCCTCTTGGGATGCAATCCTGCTCTTTCCAAAGAAAACAGCAGCCACGCTCCCTCAGTGGGACAAGATCTGCAAGAAGGCAGAATGGTGGGAGGACTTCCAGCAGCCTTTGTTCTTTTTCTCACCAAAACACATGTAGATGTGGCCTTTGGGGACATAGTTTAGTTGTGACCATGGTGGTGGTGCTGTGTTGACAGTTCAACTTAAGGGTCTTTTCCAATCCTAATGATTCTATGATTCTATTAAACAAACACAAGATGGCACTTCAAAGATCATCAGAAACCTTGCAAGACAGGTTTGTAGGCAGAGATGATCTCTAGGGTGATCAACTAAAAGAGCCAAAAGAAGCAGACAGGCAGACTTCAGAGCCAAAGGCAAGGTGAGGACATCCCTTCTGCTCCATAGGTACAGACCACCCTGTCTCTCAGATACGGTCTAAGAGACACCTATTTCACTATTTTCCACCAAAGAGTTCTCATTTTGTATTAAGTTATCAAGCCTGCAGCATTTTGTCAGTTTAATGCT
Source organism: Dasyornis broadbenti (assembly GCA_013397935.1). NCBI lineage: Eukaryota > Metazoa > Chordata > Aves > Passeriformes > Dasyornithidae > Dasyornis > Dasyornis broadbenti. The sequence continues at coordinate 238,484 of VZRN01002588.1, read as the reverse complement.
TTGTGCATCCAGAAGTCGATCCACTTTTCCACCTCTATCACCAACAGAGATGCTACCACTGCATCCGCCAAGTTTCACACAGGGTGAACGTTACTTTTTCTCCCATGACATGGACAGTTTGTACATAACTTCAATTCTTTCTGACAGAGGGGATAAGACACACAATGTCTGCAATGCCCCCAGGTTTCTCCTTGGAGCTGGGCAATGTTGCCAATGGGATGGAGCAGCTCCTTCAGGAGACAGCAAAAGGAGCACAGGGGCAGAAGGGAACTGAGAAGCTCTCAGCAAAAGGAATCATTTACATCATGATGACAGATTCTGGTCATAATGTCCAGTGTGAAGGACTTTTCTTTTGTAAGAAAAAAATATTAAGTCATCACAATAATGGGAATGGATAATTTTTACAAAACTTCATTTAAAATAAATTAAAAACAAGGACTGTGATACGAATAGTATCACAATACGATAAGACGAATAGTCTTAACAAAAAGAAAAGTGGCAATTTCAAAAATGTCAATCAACCCTTTCATTTCAAAACAACTTATTTCATGCCACTAGTAAAAACCTAATATTATGACTGATACTAAGGACTTTCATTTTTGACTCAAAAAATTCTTTCAAGGGAAACAGAAAGTCTCTATTTTGGCTACACTCAGATTTCAAATGACAGAAGTTACGCCTTCAGTTGGTTCCCATGAAACTTCTGATAAAGCACAGCTCAGCATAGAGACCTTCACTCCTGTTTTCCCCAGTCTCCCACCACTCCACTGAAGGGCCTGGTGGGAATAAAAGTGAGAGGGAAACAGAGACAAAGTTTCCATGGAGAGCCTTGTGCAGCAGTGACTGTGGGTGGATGCTCTCGTGAGCTCCACAGTAGCTCAGCTCCAGTCTACAGGCAAAAGTGCTCCTGCTGACACTATCCACATTGAGTTTTTATAACGGACTGGATTGAAAATTTGACTTCTTCCCATTCCTGTTTCTAATCCACTGATTTGTGCTCCAAGCCGGAAGATAAAATCCTCCGTCCTTCCAGCCTCACGCTGTTGACAGCTCTGAGGATGCTCTGCCGATGGTGAGGGCTTGGATGGCTCTGAAACAGGGAGATTCAATTTCCCAGCAGTGTTCAAAGAAAGAAAGGAAAAAAACAGAGAAGGAGGGGAAACACTGCCAATCTTCCATAACTTGAGGAAAGAAATGCTGGGCCAGAAAATAAGACTTGTGTGTTCAGCTTCTGCATTATCCTGGGTAGATCCAGATCTGCCCAGACCTGTTGAGGTTATCTTATATTAACAGACACCAGGTACTAAAAACTCTGGAATTCCAAGTCTTTCTATGCCTAAAGCATGACCTATAAATTAAGGACTTTAACTAATTAACATCACCGCAGTGCTGCAAGCAGCAAATCCTTTGAAGTTCTCTGCTATTACAGCAATAGGGTCCGTATGATGTACATTCTTACACTGTTATTAAAAACATCTTCTTGACATACCTTTGAGTTCTCCTCCTCTCACTTTTCTTCACACACTTGATCAGACAGCAAGTTAAGAAAGCCACGGACATCAGCAGAATGACAGCACAGCTCACAATGGAGGCAATCACTGCAACCTTAAAGCCAAAAGTCTCATATTTTGATATGGCTGCAGCAAAGCAAACATAAAAACATGTTTCTAAGATCAGTCCACAATTTTATCTTTTACATTTTCATTAAATCATGCTGAAACCTACCTGCTTCACACTTCTGTTCTGAAAGTGAGGACTTTCACATTAGTATGAGTCAAGATAGCAGAGTATCTTGGCTTCAGCTTAAAGCTATGCAAGCCTCAAACTGGACTATTTAAAAATCTCCTGCTTATAAGTTACTAATGAATTGTTCACAAGTATTTCACCATTGCAATTAATTGAAGACAGTGCCCTTAGCACTGCAGTAAGTAAAAAACACAACTCTGTCAGCAGATCAAACACAGATGAGCTGCAGACTCTTTAGTAACGAGGACTGGAGCTACAAAAATGAATACTAAGAGGGGTAAATGGGCTTAAAAGAAGCCTTTTGGAGCAAGGACAGTTCCATGTAGCTACATTCTCTTTGGCAAGCAGCAAACAACAGGTCTTCCTCTGGGGAAGGATGCAGGACAGAAGAAGTGACCTGCAGAGCTGAGTGTTTGCAGGAATCTGATGCTGGAAGTGAGTTCTCCAGACAAAAGGAGGAGTGTGAATGTGGTGTGGCACAGCTAACACAGTCCTGTGCCAGCTCACCTGGAGCAGTAAGCACGTCCTGCTTCAAAACTCTAGTTCTCCCAATGTCACAATGACCAGCATCACAAATGGTTCAGCTAGCTCCACACAAAACATCACATGTCTGCAGCCTCTGGGGGAAGGATTTCTCTCACTTTACTTTTATGGGATCTCCAAACCACAATAGCTGAGTGTGTGAGAGAGCACTAAGTGTTTGTAAGAGCAATGTATCCGCTGGTGATTTCAAATGACACAAGGTCTGAGGCACAAACTGAGGTTCTCAAAGCTCAGAGGTACCAAGTTTTGCTTGAGTCTACTTCTAGTCAAACTAGTAACAACCTTATAGTAAATAAGCAGGAATACAGCGAGAAAGGTAGTTAATGCTTGTCAGACTGCCAGGAGATTAGAGGCTCACAAATATGCTTGCACATCAGTTGGTCATTCCCAAACATTCTCTAAAGAAGCACACAGCTTTTAGCTAGAGCCACAGTTATTCCAGGTGCAACACTACCAGTGACACGAGGTCAGGGATGAATCCAATATGGTCTCTTGTATGTCACGACAATGACATGTCAGAACATATACGAAGTGGAATTGCCATCAGTGGGGCAACTTTGAAGAAAATGGAATTTGTCTTTTTCTTTGCACAGATATCTACAATGAATCCCAACATTGTGGAGATAGGCAGGGCAAAACAAACACACCGCATCCCAAAGGGAGGGGGAATGGTCTGAGAAGAACCTTACGCTTGCAGGAGGGCACTCCGGCTGTCCACTGCGTGCTGTTCCCTTTCCAAACGCAGGTGATGATGCCCGGTCCCTCCAGCTGGTGCTCAGCCGAGCACTGGAACGTGACCACCGTTCCCACATCTGTGCCGTTGCCATGAAGAACCTGGAGTGTGCCCAGCTGGGGCGGGAGGAGGCGGCTGCACTGCCCTGCAGAGCAAACACACAGCCACACAATGCAGCACCACAGCCAAGAGTGAAGGTCCACTGAGGCTTTATTGACACCAGACCGTAAATCAGTCCCAGTTAATGGTCAAAACAAATACCAGACCTCGGCGTGGCTGATGCTGGCTGCTCTGCCAAGTGCCAGCCCATGGCCAACCTCCACCAGTGCCATTCTACAGCTCCTCTGCCCTCACCCCCAGCACAAAGCAACTCATGGTGTGACAGTATCTGCTCAGACTGGTACACGTTGAACACCAAAACACTAAAAAAAAAGTAATTTCTGAGTGGCATGGTCCCTTATGGATCCCTGTCTTGTTGGATTCTGTTTAATTTAGTACTCAGGCTGGCATCTTCCACGCTGGGAGTATTCATTACACATCTTCCCCCACGCAAATTAACAAGATCTAGTGGACTGATCACGTATTTCAGACTACTTGGTAGCATCTTGGCACGATCTGACTGAAACTTCCTATCTGTACAAGCACTGCACCTCTGTCTGGCTTGACTAAAAGGGGCTGAAGAGGTTAAAACCACAGGGAGGGGCATAGGAAGACATACACCTATAACTTATCTCCCTTTTCTGCTTTATAGTAGATAATTAATTTTTAATATATTTTTGTTCATTCAGCTTTTCTATTTCTTTATTGTTAAAACAGCTACTCTTTGAGCCATGGAGCTGTTCTCCCCTTGGCCACCTAATGTCAGCCACCAACTTCATACACTCAGTTTTATTGTCACACCATTTGTTGTTCAGAGTAATTTTAAACAAAAATTTTAATGTCAGGTCATGAAGACAACATACAACATCTAGATAACTTCAAAGGTAACAAATACATTTTCTGGGTCTGTACATGAGCATTGACAGAATCTGGAAACTCAATTTTTAACATTTACAAAATACCAGCACTGCTTCTGCATCAGAGCCCAAACTCCCTATTTTTCACTGGATTTCCAAATGACTTAGGAAACCTCAGAGGCATAGTGCTGCAAGCACAGTGACGACACACACAAAAATATTAAAAGGGGAAAAATATGCTTCCCACATCTACAGGCAAAAAGAAACTACAGCCTCCTTAAGAACATCCTGACAGAACCACATGTTAGCAAATCTGTTTTATTTTTAATGCTGAAACTCCCTCCATGTTATTAATTGTTGTTAAGCTCCTAGATCATACCACAGCATGCAGGCTTCCCACCTATCTATCTCCAATTCATGCTCTTAAAACCCCTGTTCCTGGAAAACAAACCCAAAGGAATCAGCAAAAGACCAAACGAAAGTCCCAGTGACAACTACTGGGCTAACTGACAGAGTAAATACGTACCAAGCGCTAGCTTTTAACACCATAGCTCTTTAATTCCATGCAGATTATTTCTGTCTGTTTTGCAGCTTCTTTCAGACACTTACTATGGCAGCAATCCGCCTCAATGAGAGCAGATACTTTCCAGAGTACTGGTTTCTCCTGTCCTTCCCACCCACATCCCATTCCAGGAACATACAGGATGCATTGGGCAATTTTCCTCCTCACTCCAGATGAGCGTTATGAGCTTGGGCTTTTGTTTTTATTTTAATCGCTCTGTTACTTACCATGAGAAAACATTGTCCTAAACTGCAAAATAAAGATTTTACATATAAATACTATTTTTTTTTTGCATTTTACAATTTCGAGGCTATTTTTTAGAGATCAGACCACGTTCTTAAGGGTTCACATTGGTGACTCTTGCAGCTGCACAAGATGCAAAAAGAGCTGAATTGGACTTCATGCACACCTGCTGGGCCACCACATGCAGCCTCAGTAGGGGCATCAGTACACCTGCCAGTTTATCTGGACTCATTGTTCACTCTTTGTTCTCCAAAGAACAAATCATTTGGCACTGGGTCCTTTCTTTCAAGAAATATTTCATTTAATCCAGCATTGACCATCCTGAGTAACCCGTGCAGCTGTGGCTGGCTGAGGTGTTTCGAACCTTCCTGGCCCACAACAATGTCTGCTAAGTGGTTAAACCTCTGAATGCCAGGGACCTTGTCAGCACTATTCCTCAGCTGTGAGGTTAAAAAAATTGTTTTTCTCCACTTGAGCACTACAGAAATGTCTACTAGCCAGCGCCTCCAGAAAACGTGGGTATTTCCATGCTTCGGCCTGGGCTGCAACAGCATCATGGATCATGCCCAGAGGATCATTCCTACATGAATGTAATTTGGGCCAGAACCACAGAGGTGCCTCTTAACGACAGCTTAAGAGAGAGCTACACGTCAAAATCCTTCTATACCTGAGCTGAAAGCTCATCAACAATTTCGTGTACCTGCATTAGTGCAGAGGAGAAACACTGTTTTTCTTTTAAGAGCTTCTCAACACCATTTCTTCCCACTAAAGTCAAAACATTAAATGTGTCACTGCTTTTTGCTTTTTAAAAATGTCTTTATCAAAATGCCCAGCTGGAGTTTTGCCAGAACAATTTTGTGAATTTCATCTAACCTGAGATTTAGCATCTCTGGATAAAATTTGCCCTGATTTTCATCAGCAAATGTCTTCTAAAAACTTGTTTGGAAAACTTTCCTGCAAGCTCTAGTGTTCTTCACTATTAGCTATTTGTAATGTTTTTGTAGTCAGCCACGGCACTGACTTTTCTGCTGGGTTAGTTTTACCCTTACATCTCCAAAGAATCGTGTTTAAGTAAGCTTCCATCCTTATACTTACATAAGCAGATGTTCCATATAGACTTCTTTTTTTAATACTTCTCAGGCATGTTTATCAGACTAAATCTACTACGATCAAGAATTGTGTTATTGTTTTTATTAATATAATTTATTTTTAATTTTGTTTTCCACTGAGACTGGTGTCTGAGGCTGCATTGTTGCCTGGTAAAATACAAACATTTGGCTGACTAGATTTACATTTTGATTTGTATTTCTTTTATAAATATCTAGAAAATGCCATGCTCAGGTCTTGGTTTGCATTACTGTTGGCACCCAGAAATGCAAAAATGAAAAACTGTAAAATTGAGTAAATCCCCTAATTTAGAGAGCTGGAGGGCCTCTGCTCTGGAGACAGGGTGGAAGCACTGGCATTGTTCAGCCTGGAGAGGAGAAGGCTCTGGGGAGACCTTAGAGATCCTTCCAGTGCCTAAAGAGGCTCCAAGAGAGCTAGAGAGGGACTTTGGACAAGGGCCTGCAGGTACAGGACAAAGGGGAATGGCTGAAGGAGGATAGATTTAGATGGGATATTGGGAAGAAATTCTTGGCTGTGAGGGTGGGTAGGCACTGGAACAAATTGCTCAGAGAAGCTGTGGCTGCCCCATCCCTAGAAGTGTCCAAGGCCAGGTTGGACAGGGCTTGGAGCAACCTGGGTAGTGGAAGGTGTCCCTGCCCATGGCAGGGGGTGGAACAAGATGATCCTTAAGGTTCCTTCCAACCCAAAACCTCCTGTGATTCTATAGTTCTATGATTCAAGTTCCTGCAGCCACTTCTGCAGCTTCTTGTAAAGCAAGAGCTAATTTATACAAGGGCATTTCTCAGTTTGGCCTCATGCTGAGAGGATATCTAGTGTTACAAAAATCTCTGAATGTGATGCTGCTGTCTGGCAGCACAGAACAGCACTGGCTACAACAAATGGGTTATCACATTTGACAAATAACTGTCCTCAAAGTAAAGACACTAAAGCGCAGCATCCTCCATAAATTCTTAATTCACCCCAACCTCTGGGTTCAAAAATAGCCACATACATAATTTCCAGGCAGTGAAAAATAGAGAGTAATGCAAGAATTAAAATAATCCAACATACCTCTTCTCATGTACATCCAGGATTATCTGTATTCCAAAACTGATTTGTCAAAAAGAGGAACCATACGGTTTTGCTCTCAGCAAGCTGTGGGTTTATGCTTTGCTGATAAGAAAAAAGAAATGAGAGAGCAACCTAGGTACGCCTGCCTGGTAAACATTTCCTGCGCTCCTCCCTCAGCAAAACAGTGACTGAAAATCAAATACATTGCATAAGTATCTACCAAAACTATCTAAACTACAGAAGTAATTACCTGGAAGCATGTTAGCAAGGCTGCCACTTGCTCTCCGTGCAGAAAGAGAGCGATCCATGCCTTCACCTCATTATTCCCAGATACACATAAGTCTCCCATAAACACGTAAGTTTTGCATTGCTTATTGCTGGCTATTTAATATCACTAAAACATGCTGGAATAACTACATGCCAGAAGGCAACAGAACACTAGGTTCTATCAACCCTGTAGAAAATAAACACACTAACATTATTCCTGCAAGTCTCCTTTCCTACAGAAGCAAGTAAAAAGCTTGGAAATTGGTGCTCCTGAAATCACTGACATGATGTTAAGCATCCACAGCAACCTCACAGAAGAGCTCTGGGAAAACCTCACTGTGTTAAAAAGCAAAAGAAAAGCAGCTAGAAGTGAAACATGAAATAAAGCAGATGTAGCAAAACATCTTGTATAGAGTGAAACTGTCTGGCCCTGGCATTGGTCTCCTTGCCACCACGCCTTTGCTCCCTTGCAGAGCTGGCCACGAGTCCTGCCAGGGCTGAGTTTTTAAAGTAACAAATGGCTACCGGGATCTGATCCTCCTACGAAAAATCCAGATGCTGGCATGGCTTTTAAAGAAATTAAACATGAAAGGAAATCCAGTCTCTTGAAGCTGCAGAGATTGACTGAGGTCCCCAGCTGTGCTGCAGCCCCCAAGAAGCTGCTGTGGAGATGCCGGAAAGCTCTTACAGACCTGTGTGCCTTCCAACACACAGGTATGGCTCTATGAAGTTACTCCCTGGGGGAAGCTTGACAGGTTCAGATGTGGCACAAACCACATGCACCGATACACAGCCCTCTGCACACCCATCACTTCAAGGACCACCTCAGTGGCAGGGCCAGGCTTGGCCACCACAGCTCTGGGAGTTTTACACCCCAAATTCTGATGGAGACCTGCAAGAACTGAACAGCAGCCACAGGACTGTTCCCCTGGGTCAGTTGCATAGAGGAACATCTGGACAACTGCACAGAGTGCAACTTGCATGTACCTAAGGAACGTATCTGTCACAGCACATTATCTGACAAAAGACATGCAGCTAGTTAATATGTGGTTCTGGCACCTGTCTCATGTCAGAATTTTCCAAATGGAAATATTCCCCATAATACATTCTGGGTTTCTACTGATATAATTACTTTTTAAATTGTGATAGAGGGAATCAAATATCTGATGATTCTCACAGGCCACCATTAAACATTTGTAAAAATACCTTTTCAGAAAAGCTTGTTCTCCCATTAATTACGTAATTTCCATGCAATTGAGAAGGAGAGCAAACAGGTATTTGAAGCGAGTTTATTTCTGTGTTTACACATCCATGCTCAAATAAGTTCTGCTCACACCTCTGTTATAACATATCTCAGGCTTACTCCTACCCACTGCCTTCATTTTATTCCGTGGTCCATTTTGTAGGTAAAACTGATTTTTCAGCACATGTAATTAACAACATGCAACAGTTCAGCAGCACGAAGGGGTACTGAGACTCCCACATCCATCACATTTTGGGCAGCATTGCTTTCATGGAATCACACAATGGTTTGGGTTGGAAGGACTTCTAAAGCTCATCCCATTCCATTCCCTGCCACAGGCAGGGGCACCTTCCACTTGCCTAGGTGTTTCAAGTCCTGTCCAGCCTGGCCTTGGACACTTCCAGGGATTCAGGGACAGCCACAGCTTCCCTGGCCAACCTGTGCCAGGGCCTCACCGTTTTCTTAGGTCACCATGGGACCTGCAACATGGGAGTCTCAGGACAAGTGAGCACATCTCAGCATCCTGTTGTTCCCATTGGGAGCGCTTCTGCAATTTCAAATTGGCTAAGGCAGTTCGGGCAGCAGCTCCTACAGCACAGACCAGGATCCTTCCTGGCTTGAAGCAAAGAAGAGTGCACAAGTGAAGAAGAACAAAGGAGCAAATGCAGCCAGGGAAAAGAAAAAGCACAATGTTAAATGCCAAACAGCTTTGGAACATGAGGGGGAGAGGACCATCCACCAACATGGCCTTTTCAGCAGATAAGAGAGCAAAATCCCAGTCCCAATGGCTGCTGGATGCTGGGGATGGTTCAGTGGGAGCCTGATTCACCTGAGCCTCATCCTTTGCCTGGACAAAGCTGGTGTGAAGCCAGCAAGGAGAGAACTTGTGGGCAAGGCACTAAACCAGCTCATCAGCACAGCTGCGGTGGAGCAGCACTGGTGCTGCTCTGTGCAATCCAGAGGGGCTGGACAGCTGTACCCACTTCATACCAGGCTTCACACCATTTATTCACATCTCTATCTGTACATCCATCTGAGAAACACAGTAACATTCTGACCACTGCACAGTTTCTGATGGCTCAGGCTGCTTTTGGTGGGTGAAGGATGAAAAAGCCTCCTTTGAAACCTTTCCATGCCTGCTAAGGTAGGAGCAATTATCATTTAGCAGCAAATCCTTGTCCTCTATCTCCCAAAGAAACCTTGTTGCAAAATCTTACATCCAAGTCTGACGTACACATATTCAGTTCATCTCCTTTACAGCGCTGAGGATTTTTCTCTTCTCCCTCTCAGCACTCCCACCTGGCTCTTCAGTTGCTCCATGTAGCAAACAAGATGGACCAAGATATAGGAGCCAGCACTAAACACTTCCCAAATCCACTCTGGAATAGTAGGGGATGCAAACAACTTTATCCCTGTAAAATCCAAGCTATCGCCTCAATACTAGAGGGTTCAATCACAACATGTGCAACCCACTCTGACTTAAAACATAAATAATGGGTAGGATTGCTGTAAAGTGATTCTTATTAATGTGTTTTATGTTAGTTAAGAGAGGATCTGTTTCGGTCACCGTACTGCCCTCACCATGATCAATTTATTTTGCCAATTTACATCAGTCATGTTATTCTCATCTGTACATTTTAGTTCTGGATCTAGAAACAGAAGAAGTATTTCCCTTCTTATGGCAACAATTGAATGAAAAATAAGAATTAAATGAAGAATTAAACGTTTTATGGAGTCCCCAGTAGAGCAAGAACAGATTGGTCTTCTGTGCTTTATTAGTCTGTTTACCAACAGAATTGGAAAAACTCTGAAAAGTTAGTAATGGTGTAACTTTTGAAGGAAGTAAAAGTCTGTTAAACCTAGAGCAACTCAGAAGTGTTCATCTACTTATCTCTTCACTGTTACTTCCATATTAAAAAAGGTAATTTTTTATTCAAATCTATCTATCTGTCTGTCTGTCTGTCTATCTATCCACTACAGAGAACATCAGAATGATGCTTCAAGCTGTTCCAAATTAAAAATGGCCCATGGAAATAATGCAAACAGTTCTTTTGTGATTATCTAGTGAATGGAGCTACTAGTGCTGATGGTCTCCACTTTGTGGCATTCTAAAGCAGATGATAAATACATATTTGCCCAAAGCAGAGTTTGTGGCCTGGTTTCTAAAACAAAGATCCTAAAGAGAATACGATCAAGAGGAGTATCTTGAAATTAGCTTTTCACTTGCTTTTGTCTCAGCTGAGACCTTGAGTCCCATGGATGTCCCACAGGCCATCTCAGGAGGATGCCACCAAAAGCCCTGCCTCCTGAGAGCCAAGCCCCAGCTGCTATGCCCACGAGGCAGTCAGGGATAAGCCCTGGCTCTGCTTGCCTCCAAAACCTGCTAGCACAGCTTCCTGCATAATGAGCATTGGTATTCACTAGAAGGAGAACAGCAGTAGCTGGTTACAAAATACCACAATCTTCTACAGATGGTCCTCAGCCTCCCCCATGCATTTCTACATCCACAGCCTCCAAGAGGCTCGAATTCAAAGCAAGATGCGAGTATTATCCCAGGATCTGTCACCCCATCTCTAGGGAGAGCCAAGCAGAATCAGGGATGTGAGAAACACAAAGCAAGGCAAATGAATCCATCAGCTCAACTCTGAATTTGAAATTTGCAGGTCAGGAATGTTTCAGTATCATTTTTCTTCTCTCCAGGGAATAACAAAGACTAGGAGCATACCTGCACTTTCCCTCTGCCACCAGGTCCCTCAGTCTTCAGACAGGTTTTGGTAGGCACATCCTTGCTGGTGTCCTTCATGGGCCCAGTGAAGTCTGTATGTTTGTAGTTTCAACTTTCACCATTATTTTTCCCCAGTACTCATGAATAATCTCTCATTCATTAAACCTTGTGCAAGAAATTATAACATTTCTGCAGAGGATGCAAAGTGATACACAAGCCAGACCCTGTACATTTTTAAGGGAAACTATGATGATCAGAAATGTTAACAGTTTCCCTTTACCATAGTCAAGATAAGACAATCTTGGACCAATGCTCAAAGCATTTTTCATCATCACAATAACTGCAAGAAAACAATCACTGCAAAAGTTAAACAAATATGCTAAAGAAAGCCAATGACTTCGGGAAATACAAATTTCAACATTCAACTCACTATTGTCCCCTCAGCAATTTACTGTGAGGGTGGGGAGGCCCTGGCACAGGTTGCCTAGAGGAGCTGTGGCTGGCCCTGGATCCCTGGAAGTGTCCAAGACCAGGCTGGATGGGGCTTGGAGCACCCTGGGACAGTGGAAAGTGGCCCTTCCCATGGCGGGTGGGGGAGTGGGGGGAAAGGAGTTTTAAGGTCCCTTCCAACCCCAACTATTCTGTGCTTCTATAATTTAGCACCTTGCTAACACTTAACAGGTATCAAGAGGAAAGCAGACAAGTTTTACTCCCAGTCTGTCTTGAGCCAAGCCCTTCTCCATGCTCATACAGGACTTTATTGTGAAAGGGAACAAAAAACTACTTACAAGAACAAACTGATTTCAGCACTCTCCCTTCACACAGAGGTGCTTCTGGGCACATCTGGGATCTGGAGAAGGCTGCAGGTACTTGCATGTATGAACGTGAACTGAAAAAACAGCCTTTTGTCTGAAAGAGGGTTCTCTGACAGAATCCCCCCTCTTGCTTTTGTTCCCTTTAAGACAGGGAAGAAAGAAGAAAGAAGAAAAATGTCAAATTCACCTCGTCCAGCCAGATCTAGTACAAACACCTTACCAGCACCCATCCTATCAAAGGGCCCAGAAAAGCGCTTGCTGTCAGAAAAGCTTCAGCTCTGTGGCTTTCTACCTACAGAATGGTCTTTAGCACCTTAAGGATCTCTGCAAAACCCTTCAGCTTTTTCTATTTATAGCAGACAATCTTTTATAACACCTAAGTGAATCAGTTTATATTTAACCTGGAAGCCTACTAATGAATCCATCATTTCTTTGCTTCCCATGATAATTATTGTAGTTTTGTCATCAAAATCAGGCATTTTAATAGATCCTTGATAAACAGAACAAAATTTTACTGCTTCTTGCAAATGAGGAAACTAAAATAGAGAGAAACCAAATGTAATGATGTTTATTAAGTTCTGGAACTCCAGGTTCAATATATAAATCACTAGGTCTTCTGGGGACCCTCAGTGGGCTGCACAGACAAGCAGGAGAGCTGGGCAGTGCTAAAATTCTCATGAATTCAAGGGTAAAGAACAGAAAATTATTATCTGAACACACTAGATGGAAACCTGAGTCTGAATATGATGTTCTGGGAACATCAGCCATCACCTCCTTTTAACATTTTCAATGTTCTATCTAATTTTCAATAGGCACGGTCGAATTCCAGCTCTCCATTGGAAAGCCAGCCACTGGAGAAGCAAAAAGAAACTCCACATGTATTTCCACAGGGAATGTACATGTCTATTAGGGGCCATGGACAGAGGAAGGATGAAGATGCCCCACAAGACAACTGGACAGGGCAGAGGTTGTGCCCTGCCCTATGGGAAGCCTTCTGCAGCATCCCTGGGTGTCCACTGTCCACCATCAACATGCTCCCCCTCTCCTCCACTGCCCTGGGTGCTGCAGGACACTGAGCTCAGCCTGGCTGCATATTTCCCTTGCCTGGCTCTGGGTTATCTGCCTGCAGCAACTCTTGGATCTGGTTTGTGCATGGTGACATGCACACACTGGGGCACTGCACATGGCCGATAAGAGCACATGTGCCTGGACGATGTGGCCGGTGGCCTCTTGCTCATGCACAACACTTGCCAGACTGGGCACAACCTCTATGGATGGCAGAAACCCCCATTGTTGGGGGTACATTGCACTGACCTACGTTGACCAAAAAATTTCTCAAGCAGAAAGGGTCCAGAGCTGCACAAAAAAACATCTCAGTCATTAAAAATACACCCCTAACATGAAATTTTAGGTGGACCAGACCTGTGTGCTCCTTGATGGTTATACACTAATTTTTTCCCAAAAAGCTCAAAACGTAGGAACTGCATTTCCACAAAGAACTCATTTGTAAAGAATATACAAACTATTCAACCTTATCTCTTTGAAACCACTTTCCCATTTTAAAACAGATCATGGAATACAAGTTTGTTAGTTTTCATGGGGAATTTCCAACCACTCTGTTAAGCAAAACCAGCCTGAATGCTACAAACCTTACCTGCATTCCACCCCCCGGGCTGGCCCACTTTGGGTTCTCTAAGTCCTTCTTCCTTCCCAAGAGCAATCTGAAGCTGCCTCTGTCCTTGGTTTGCTGTGTTAAGCTGTGAAATGCACAGAGCTGTGACCTGGCATCCACGACAGTCAGCAAGAATTTCTGTGAGTAATTGATTTAGACACCAGTCTGAAAAAGTTAGCAATAGCATGCCTTTTATTATGGTGACAGAAGTCATTCATGGGCTGAGAAACCAGCCAGATTTAAAACCCTTCTCTGTGGTTTTATCACTTTTTATTTTTCTTCTCTCCTGGTTGGTTCTTTTCCTGACAGGCTTTGGCTTTCCTATTTCTGGGCATCACCCAGAGGGATGTGCAGCCAGGAGCCTGGCCACAGACACCAGAGCAACCTGCAAACTGCATGGTGTCAGAGCCACGCAGCATACTGCCAGGAACCACTCGAGCACAGCAATGATTAACAGCACGAGTCAATAAGTACATCTGCTCTCGACCTCCCTGGACACAGGAACTGGTGCAAGATGGCAGGAAAATTGACAGGAATGCCAGTATAAGGACAAAGAACCAGTGCATTGTGTTTACTTTTTCCCATTAAAAAAGTCAATGATTGTAGGTGAGTTATGCACAGAATGACAAGTCACTCGAGAGAGCAGAGCAGAGGAGGCAGCCCCATGCCCTCCCATTCCTTTGTACATTCTAGGAAACTCAGAGCTCCACCTCAGAATTCAGCTTCTGGGCAAACAGATTAAATTGAATGAAAACCTTAGGCCTAATCTAAATTTCTGCAGGTATTAACAAAAATGGGCCAAACATCAGAGCTCTCCCGTCTGTGCAAAATTGCCCCTGGCTTCATGGGGCTCCACTTTTTAGAGCAAAGCAGAAGCCCTGTTTCCAGTCCAGGTGCCTCTTCTGACCCAATCAACTAGCAAAGACCTTGGAAATAACTGTGGCTGTAAGCGGAAACCTTTCTGGGTGTAATTCTGCTTTTACATGAAGGCACAATGTTCTGCTCTTCTAAACAGGAAAAATCAAACCCCAAAACTTGCACTTCATACCTCTCTGAGCCCCCGCAGCCCAAAACATCCTCCCACACACTGTTCCCAGCCCGTGCATGCACTCATGGAATTTTGTACACCATCCCTTCACCCTACTCGACTTCTGTCCCCATTTTCACCTCTCCTCAAATCTATTTGCAATCAAAGCTCCTCTGCTTGGGAGTCTGGAATACATGAGCAGCATTGCGTCTGGCTTTATTTAATCCCAGAAATAATAATGGAATTATTACTCTCACAGGTCTGTTGGAGGAAAGGCAAGCAGTTAACCCATCCCTTTCCCTGACAGTGTTTCTACCAGCTACCACCACTCCAATTTGGGCTGCGGCAGCTGCAAGCGCTGGCTCCCCAGGCAGCTACAGACCCCCCTAAAGATGCTGCTGGGCCACAGGGGCTCTGCTCTCCTGCAAAGGTTCATTTGTAACCCAGGCACGAGCTCAACCCTCAGCACCATCCCTGAGACCCTCCGCAGACACAGGAGTTGATTTATTTTGGGGAGCAGTTGCTCATTCTGCAACTTCTGCTTTCTCTCTGTCATCTGGCAACCAAATGAGAGGCAGACATCCACGTAGACTGCAAAATCACCTCCCTGGCAATCCTGATCCACTGAGCTAGTCAAAACTGTTCTTTAGAATAACATGCTTGCTCATCTGTGACTGCATTTCAAAGACAGTGTGTCAATAAAATGCCTACATGAAAACTAACAATTTTCCTATTTAGCTTGTCCCCACCATGATATTGAAGGCAAGACTCTATAGTGCACATAAAAAGTCAGTGGCAGTCATGATTAATAAGCAAAACCACCCCAATTCCAGCATAGTTAGAAATCTCTTTGCTTTAAAGTTGCAGAGATGCTTGGGGATCCTCTGCTTTTTCAGGGGAAAAAGAGCTGCTCCTGGTTCTGCCAAAGTGGGAACAGCAAAACCGGCAGTGGTTTGCCCCTTTAAAATGGACCATGCTACACCACTCAGAAAATGCTGGATTAACTGCTGTCATTGGGGTGCTTCTGTATTTTAAGATTGCCTTGTGATTTTTTAAATATCAGTGTTTTGGGTTCCAATCATTCAGCTCACCTCATTCATTAGAAAAGTCTACGAAATTTCAGAGTTGCTACGATGAAGCATTGGGTAATACCACAGGGAACAATCTTGCACTGTGGAGGCCTCAGAAAACTCAATAACTCTTTCCCTTCTCTATTTTGTACTGTTCTAGAGTTTTAATAACAAGCACAAAAATCCTTCCCTCAAAGCAGTATCAATGCCTGGTGCAAATGCCTAACCACCCAGGTTAACACCTTGCAGTACAGGAGATAAAGCAATTAGCTAACATTCGGCAACTGTCACTTCTTTTACATTACTTAATACAGGGTTTGACTTGAGCTCATGGGAGAACAAGAAAGGAGAAATAACCCTGAAGAAATTACAAGCCCATATATTCCAAGTTGTATCACCCTCTGCCCCATGGAAATGGAAATTCAGGATCCATGTTTTCTTCTGCAGCCTAAAAACTGAACTGTATCTCAGGATTGCTGGGACAAGGTGATAAAATTCCATGCACCATTTCTGTAGAGCAGCAACGCTCCTGACTTGGAAGAACAACTTTGCTTTTGCTGTCCTGGAAGAGCAACTGTTAGTTCTTAGTAATATGATTTCAGTTTCTGCACTGCCAAGGAAACTCACTTCAGAAAAATAAAGATGCTCCCAACAAAAGAACAGACAGCTTAAATCGAACCAAAGATACATCCATCCTGGTACCTGCAACCCACCATGGCCACCAATACCCAGGGTACAACTGAGCCTATACGCAGTGATCTCTCTTCTATCCTCCAGCAAACTGCAACTTTTATCTATCCTAAGCCATAGACCCTGTCCCTTTCCTTCAGTGGTGTCTGCTAGATAATTCCTCCCACAACTAGGTCTGAATGGAGCATTGACTGCAGCCTGCAGCACTTCCCACCTCATGAAACCCTTCCCCTTCCCTGGTCTGGAAAGTGGAGGGACGAGGCAGAACCACAACTACAGAAAACAGCCCAGCAGTGAGACCTACTAATTTATAACCTGTCATAATGAGTGTTTCCACCGCATCCTGCATTTATTTTCCCTTTGACTGTGGCTGCACTGATGTTTGTAGATGCATCTCTACGTTTGCAGAAGTATGTGCTGCCTGGTCTGAAAGAGCTAGAGGAGGGTATTGAGGAACGAGAGAGGAATCACAGCAAAAACAAGGTACCACCCCGGATAAGCAGAGGGCCAGAGTCTTCCACTTCAGCAACATAAAAACATAAAAATAATGATACGCCTTCGTTGCTCCTTCCTCTTTTACCTATTTCACCCAAAAGCCCCAGTATAATCTGAGAAGCTTCAGAGGCACCAGTACCTCAGTGGCATGGGCTGACAACAGCACCCTGCTCCATGGCGATTCCCACAGGGCAGGAGAGTGCTCAGGTCACCACTGACACAAGCTTGTCAAAATCTCTGAGGCTTTTCCAGAGAAATTACTGAGCCCGGCATGCGCTGGTTGATGCGTGTCCATAGCACACTACCACAGCAAGGCAATAATGCTGTAATGCTGCTGTGACAGCAGAACAACCACTGTACAGCTGCATGGCTTAACAATGTAATAAGGCTGAATTGCTGAAGGCTCCTTCTCAGCTTCCAGACAGTTGTGCTCTTCCCCTGCCCTGTGCCCCTGCCCTGCACATTAGCTGACCTTCCCTCAGGGTAAGCCAGGTTCCCACAGCTCCTCAGGGAAGCACACTGCTGACCCTCCCCAAATATGGGGTGGTTCTCCCTGCTTCTGTCAGAGGGAGACACCAGTCCTTCAAAAGAAGACAAGACCAGGAAAAGCAGAGGGTGTTTGAATCTCACAGCTGTGTCTCAGGAAGCTCTAAGACCCTCTAAGTACTACAGGTATCAAGGCTATACTAAGGAACTTCCTTTAATTTCTCTCTAATTCACATGTTAATTCAAATGGAAATCCTGCCACATTTTTTTTCCATCCTCTCAAAACAAACATGTGAGGGGGTTTATCTGTGCAAATCTTTATTATCACCCTATCACTCAGGGTCTGAAATAATGTAAAGGGGCACTCAGCATGAAAAAGGAGCATCAATAATGATATGATGCAACGAAAGATACTGTATAAATACTGTACAACACTTGGCAGCAAACATTGATGTATAAATAACACGGTTGTGTTTAAATGAAGCATCCAGAACAACAGTTTAATTTAAAATTATACAAGTAGCCAACATTTTAGCTATCTAAACTGCTTAGGGCTACCAGCAGTACATCCACCTGACTCAATACATTCGTGGTTCCAAATAGGTGCTCATGAAGGTGGAACCGCACCATGGCAAACCTTCATGAAGTAACTGAGAGGGGACAAGAGCACAGACACCCAGATAAGATCTGGCAAAGCCCCATGTGCTCAAGCATCACCGCTGGTCCTAGAGCCAATGCAGCAGCTCCGTGCAGCATAGCCAACCCCAGACCCAGCATATTCCAGTTTAGCACCTTACTGAGAACTTCTGCTCCATAGTTTTGGTGTAGGTGGTTTGGAAAAAATGGTCTTTGTTGTTCTGGCTGGAGACATGGCTGAGAGAAGCCAGGTCTATATATATCCAAGGGATTAACTGAGGGTGGATTTCTAGTTTGAACACCAAATTTTTTTGGCAGATCGGCATTTCTAGCAGTTTGGCCATATATCTACAAAGAGCAAGATTAACCTATACAGAATCAGAATGGCTGTGTGTAACACAGGACATGCTACTTCCAAAATTCCTTTCAGTGTGGGCAAACCCAGCCCCACAAGACTTCCACACAACATATAAAAGCAGCCAAATATACATGATTTTTAAAAAGAGGAAAGTCAATAATTAGCAACACTATCAGGCTAGAGCAACAAGGTCACACCTGGGTTTGAGTTAATTCTCTGGACAGGTTTCCCAGAACTTTTTTGCATTTTCAAATGAACTGCTCTATTAAATTCAAATTAAACAGTTAAGCACATTCAGAGGATACAATTTAAAGCATTGCTACACTAGCAGCCCAAATACATTTGTCAACTTCTATAGGCACAACAAAATCAGATCATTAATAAAGTCTGTTAGAACTTCATGAGCAGATTAAATCTCAAGGATATGAGAGGACAGGCTGCGCATGAGAAGAAGGTCCCTGGATTTCCGGAGCACTCAGCCCTGCTGGAGCTGAAGCCAGGGAAAAGCCCATCTGCCCTGTGATCAGTACAAAGGAAGAAACCCTGGCAAGCAGCAGGTCACTGCAGCTGCACCAAGCTCCAGCACCCTTCCATCTCACCTTGCTCCTGGAGTCCAGAGGTGGGTGGCTCTGGCTGGGAACAAGCATCTCCTGCTGCCCAGGCCAACAGATCTAGATCATAGCTCAGATCTAGATCCAGGCCCAGACACCCACCAACACCACAGCCCTGTGCAGTGGACATGTCCCACCAGTTCAGGGCCAGACACTCTGTCACCTTGCATTATCCCCAAGTTATTGGACTGACTTAAGCCAAAGAGGTTTTGAAGGGATGTTATGGTCTATGCAATCAAATTGAGTAACAAAACTCAAGGGAAGAGAAATAAAAGAAGTAAAAGGCTTTGATTGGTTTCTCATTCCACCCCTCAATGTATTACCATATTCCATTAAAACACTGATATCTTACTTTCTTTCCCAGCCCAGAGGCATGTGCCCAGGGACGACGTCTCTGAGAACCAGCACCTTCCATCCTTGCCAGACACTTCCCTTTGCACCCATGCACTCGTTCCCAGTGCCCACAGCCACCCCAGCGAGTAAACCTCGAACTCACATCACTGAACCGCAGCGCCTCCACTCTGGGAGCAATTACTCTCCCCGGGGCTCCAGCAGCCCCCCAGGTTACCCGCTCGGAGGCTCTGGAGAGGGGCTGCTGTACACAGCCGCGGGCATGCTCGGCCCCTCCGCCTGACCCGCAGCCAAGGACTGGCCCCGCTCGGCCGCCCGAGCTCGGCAGAGCTGCCCTAGGGTCGCCAGCACCACCCAGTGCCCGGGGCGGCTCCGGGACACCTGGCCCGGGGCGCTGTGAGCCCGAGAACTTCAGGGTACGGACCATTGTTCCCTCCGCGCTCCGCGGCTGCAGGGACCGGCCGGAGGCGGCACGGAGTGGGACGGGGGCGGCCCCTGCCCGGCGCGGGGGTCCGGAGCCGAGTGGGAGGGTAACGCAGCCCCGGCTTGGTTCTCCCGCGCCCCTTCCTAGGGAACATACAACAGCTCCGTCCGGGGGTACCGCATCCTGCTCCGGTCACCCCGCATCCCTACGCGGGAGGGATCCTGCACCCTGACCGGGGTCTGGCGCTATCCCCGCTGGCATTCTCCCTCCCCTCCGAAGCGACCCAGGAGGGAATTTGTGTGAGGAACGATGCGAGACTACTCTCGTACCTGTGTATCCGCGGGGGCCGCCGCTGTCCCGCCCGAGCGCGGGGGTGTGCGACGCGTCCAGCCCGGGCGCCGTAGCTGCCGGCATG
>VZRN01002588.1:150263-218043 GCA_013397935.1 Dasyornis broadbenti | reverse complement strand
CACCCCCGGGGTTCGGCCCGGCGCTTCCCTGGCCCACGCGGCGCCCCTCGGGCAGCCAGGCAGGGCTGCGGCACCGCCCGCGGAGCCGGGCAGGGGCTGCCTGTCCCCCGCTACCCGCCCTGCTTGCAGCCCGCGCTGCCTGCCCTGCCTTCTGCCTGCTCCCCGCTGCCTCCTGCCTGCCGCCAGCCTGCTCCCTTCCTCTTCTACTGCCTCTCCATGATGCAGCCAGGCTGGTGCACACAGCCTGCAGAGCTTTAGGTACCCCAGTCTTGTTCTTATGGGTCTGGTCTTGCAAACACAGTCCACTGCTCTTCATGCAGTTATATTCCAGGAGCTGAATCTCTCACATATATCCGGTTTATGACCTACAAAGTTGTGTTTGTTTTCACTGGGATCTGCAGCTAAACCCACTGGATAGTTCTCAGATCCATTATCCTACCCAGATCTAAGTGGCGCACCCCAACACACACAGGCTACTCAGTGAAACCCAAGTGCCTTGCACACAGTGCATGTGTCATTTTGTGTGTGTCACATCCAGGCCATGTCACCCCCTGCCACTTACTGCCCTGGCAGCATTACCGCAGTGAGTCTGGCTCTCAGCTGTGTTTGTTGAGATCCTTGATTTGCTGACACTGGCAGTGGATCCAGAATAGGCCATTAATGGTCTGCATAGTGTGTCCATGGAAAGCAGAAGGAGGAACAACTGGCTCTGCTGAAGAAGCTCTGTGTGTTGGTGCTGAGCATATGGTCTAGGGCCCACACCAAGCACTGCGGCTATTAACAGTCTCTCCACTTGTTTTACTCTCTCATTATATTTTTCACATGGAATTAGAAGGGAAAAATAGTCTGCAGGAGCAGATTAGAGAGATGAAATTCCAAGATGCACCAAACCCAAACAGACTGAAAAATCTTTTAAGGCTCTTCTGGAAACATCAAATGGAGCAGGATCATGCCCACATGTAATGGTGACGCAGCTCACTGTGTTGCTGGCCATAGCACTCTTTCCTGTGAGCTTTTCTGGCAGGGAGGGCTCAGGAATATTGCGGATATAAAGGACTGCTGTTTCCATCTCTACAACTAAACCACATTCTAAAAGCAATGCTTGGTCACATTGTAGCAAAACCCCAGCATTTTCGAAAATGCTGCAGCTTATGAATTAGGTTTGTATTTCTGGTAATGCCAAATATTCATCAATCTAATTAAAGTCAACAAGGAGCTATACCTCCTGCGGTCAAGTCTTTCATGTCTGTGAAGCCAGAGGAATACCAAAGACAGAGAGGTAGTTTTTTTCTGTAAGCCACTACCCCTGCAGCTTGCTATTATACAATTCAAGTTGAACACAAGTGTGTTGCGAGTCAAATCTTTCCTTAGAGGCACTCACAGAAGCGAGTTAAGCAACAGCACCTGAATTACACTCACCTCATGGCAGCATTCAGATTTGCTTTGTAAAGGAATGCATGACCCAACAGCCGTGGTTTTGCTCCGCATGTCCTGGAGCACAATAGGCAGTGCTAGTTCTGGCTGTGACCCTCCAGAAGGTCACTCACCTCCCTGGCTGAAGGTGAGTGCTTTCATGGGGAAGCTGTGGGGACTCAGTGCTTGCCATCAGTGGAAGTTTTGCTGATGCAGTTAATGGAGAAAGTGGCCAATTCCATTGTCACAAAGTCTACATCCCTTACTTAAAATCCAGCTATCATAAAATGGGATTTTTTCCAAGTAAGGTGCAGTCATCTGTCATCATCAATGGCAGTAACATGATTTTGCCTTTAAAGCCACCCATCCCACGCAAACATGCTTTGAATTTAATAAAAAATATCTCATTGGTATAGTGGAACCAAACACAAGGAAAAAAGGTGATAAGGAAAGGAAGAGAACAGGGAGAGCATCTGAAAAACATTTTGCTGGGCTGCAGCATGGAGATGCTCATAATTTTTAAGGCCACTGGTTTCACCTTCAGCATCAGGGGAAGCCATGCAGCCCCAGCCAGACACTTGCTGTTTTTGCTTGGGGATTTTTTAACTGTTGGATTTCACTAAGCTGCCCTAAGGTACTGCCTTTCTTTTAATCCTACTTATTAGTGTTGGCTCCAGGCATGCCAAGGGCACAAGACTGCTGAAGCAACAGTCCCCAGCAAAGCTTCCTGGGCAGCTGCAGAGCTTGCCTGGCCACAAGCTGGGACACACTCCCAAGTCCCAGCCCAGCAATGGCAGTTTTCCAGCCCTCCAGCAGCAGCAAGACGATACCCTTTCTCCTCTCCTGGCCGGCCCTGCTGCCATCCCCTTCTTCCCTGAGTCTCAAGAACTGAGCCTGGCTCTGCTGAGCATCAGTCCCTCAGCCCCAGGCAGTGACTCTTGGGTTTGCCTACACTGCTCAGAGACTTAGGCAGACTCTGTTGCTTGTTCTGTAACTCTTGAAAAGGAGAATAGTAGCTCTCAGCCTTAGTTTCTGTTTAATCAGATCTCACATGCATAGGTGTGATAGCTAAAAGCTCAGCAATTAGATTCCTGAAAGAAAAACATGACCCTTCGAAGTTATGTGAAATGATCTGTTGGGTTGTTAGAGCCATTGCCATCCCCCAGGTTGCTGAATCAGTGGTGTGCTGCTGCCCCAGGGAAGTGGCTTCACTCTGCCCCCTGGCTTTTCCTCTTCCTCCCCTCCCAGCTATAGGTTTCACCCACAGAATCAGAATTAAGTAGGTTGGGAAAGGCCGTTGAGATCCCTGAGTGCAACCTGTGACCTAACACTACCTTGTCAACTAGACCATAACACTAAGTGCCATATCCAGTCTTTTCTTAAACATCTCCAGGGATGGTGACTCCACCACCTCCCTGGGCAGCCCATTCCAGTGGCCAATCACTCTTTCTGTGAAGAATTTTTTCCTAAGGTTCAGCCTAAACTTTCCCTGGTGCAGCTTAAGACTGTGTCCTCTTGTCCTTTTGTTGGTTGCCTGGGAGAAGAGACCAACCTCCACCTGGCTGTACCCTCCTGTCAGGGAGTTATAGAGAGTGATAAGGTCACCCCTGAGCCTCCTTTTCTCCAGGATAAACAATCCCAGCTCCCTCAACCGTTCCTCACAGGAATTGTATTCCAGACCCTTCACCAGCCTTGTTGCCCTTCTCCAGACACGCTCCAACATCTCAACATCTTTCCTAAATTGAGGGGCCCAGAACTGGGCACAGCACTAAAGGCAGGGGGTGGAACGAGATGGGCTTTAAGGTTACTGACAACCCAAACTGTTCTGTGATTCTATGACAGATGTAGGAATAAAGGACTGCTTCTCTCAGCAGAGAGGAGTGAGTCTGGGAACTTCTGAGTGTGGAAGAAACCAACCTGGTCGTGTACTGAGGAATACTGCACGCAGGGACCTGGGAAGCCAAGGACACACTGTATGCCCACACCCAGCTCCATTTTGGCTCCTCCAGGGACTCCCCTCCGCTATCAGTGTCACGGAGCTCTGTGGTGCTCATGCAAAGATGGTTTATGGCTGATAACAAGCGACCTGCTTGCCTGCTGCAAACTCTAATGCATTTTCCTTATTTTCAAGTAGGTATTAGGGAGGTGGTGGATTCAGCTTGGCGCCACAGCTCAGGAACTGTTTTCTTGTATTACTATTAAATGCAGTCCAGTACTACAGTTTAGAAAAACACAGCAGCACACAGCTACATATATCCCATCAGAGCCTGAAAATGCTAAGCTAATTTGAAGAGGAAACATTTTTGTTCCTTCTGTTATAGAAATGAATAAATACAGTGTGACAGGCCAAGTGGCAGCAATACACATACTCTTTGTCAGTAGCTTGGAAAAACAAACATTCTGAGAACAACCATTTGTGTCTTCAATCCAAGATAAAATGTTGCTGTGAACACTCACGCAAGCTATCTCCTCCAGCATTGTTTGCGGCTAATCAGCATGGTTCCAGTTAAGCAGACATGGCCTTGCAAATTCATGTTTGGTTTTGGGAATTGGTGCCTGTAGTAATCTGGCATATGTCACACTTCCTTCTCCGCCTTCATTTCTTAGCATTGTAATGGAAAGCAAATACTGATAATTCTGTTTCCTCATGTAAATTGTTTGTGCTGATTATAGGAGTAAGAAAACAAAATGAATGGTAAAAACATGCAAATGCCTACATTAAAAACATGCAAACTGCATCACAGTGTGCGACTGATAGCCCTGGACCCTCCAAGAAATGTGTGAAAGCATGCTGCAAAGCTGCCTCAGGCCTGCTGATGTCCTGGTTCCGGCCAGGACAGGGTTAATTTGTGCAGTAGCCAGAAGGGGCATGGCCAGCACCTCACATCATTGCTGGGGACGGGGTGAAAGGAATCTCTTCTGGAGATAAGGGGTTTCTTCCAGTTGAAAGAACGTGGCTGAGGGAGCTGTCGGGTAATGCCAGTTCTGAGCCAGAGGGAGCAGTCAGGGTGGTGTGGGTGCAACTGGGCTGGGTTGGCGAGCATTTTGCCTGTGAATCATCCTTTCTCTCTTGTACAGTTTTGTTAGTAATATTGTTACTGTTTCTGTTTGTTTTCTTATCTCATTGCTGTTTCCAGTAAGTTGTTTCTCTCATATCCCGTGATCTTTACCTTTTGTGCCTCCAATTCTCTCCAGCCACAGGAGGGAGGGGGAGAGGGAGAGTGAGCAAAGTGGCAGCATGGTTTGAAGAGTGTCAGTGGGAGCACTAAATTGGAGAATACCACTCCTAAACCACAACAGCCTTATTTGGCACCCAAGGTGAGGCTCAAAGGGTTGAGATAAAAACAGATCTGCACAGAGTGATTTGGAAACAAATTCGATCTAAGCATTTGTTGTATTAGGTAGGGAGCCCACAGTCACAAAGTTGCTGAAAATCTAGCCTCAGGGATGAGATAATATGAGCAAAAGTAGAGAGTTTAAGATGGAGACATTATGAGGCCAACAGGATATTGGCTCTGATGCCACAGATAGGGTTTATTAAGGTTTATAATGTTATCAGCGGAAGTGAGATGGCCTGTTTTAAAGCATATAAAGAAGAGAATGCTGACAAGTTCCCCCAAAAAATTGAATTTCAAGTGAAAATTATTAATTATTCCCAAGAAGATGGGCAAAGTTCATTCCTATTACATATTAGTGAAAAAATACTGGAGCCAGCATGGGGTTGGGTTCCAACTGCTCTTGAGTTGGAGCTTGCACCTCTTACCCATGCATGAGTTGCTCCACTAAGATGGATTCTGAGAAAAGGCATTAAATGTAATTCTGAATGTACTTATTTTGTTAAAATCAAAAATAAATGCACACTTCTAGATCCTGTTTTCTGTCTTGAAAATAAAAAGTATCCAGGAGAGAACCAATATACTCCCCAAAATTCAAATTCATAACAGCCAGAATAAGCTCAGCAGTCATGATCTTCAGAAAGGCTCATTAATTTTCCCCCACAGGACTTGTCAATTTGATTTCACAGACAAGGAAAGTAGTTATTAGAATATTTATGTTAATTTTATTTTCCCACCACAAACTAACCGCTGGAATCAGCAGTCATCCAAAACATATTGTGCGAGCTGGCAGCACTCCATCCCCTGCTGACTTCCCTCCTGTAATTAGTACCTTTTACTTCATTGCATCCCCTCAGTCTTTGTACCTTGAGTCTCTGTGAAAATTCAGGTGCTCATTTTTAATGGGGACATCAATGAAGAAAATATATTTCTGACAGGAGTTATGATGAAAGACATCAGGAATGTGTGAAAGTGCAAGCTTCACATTTGCTGGTGGCTTGAGGAAGTTGAGTGGATCTACTTGCTCAGTTTATTGCTCTGTGTAAAATACAACAGTGCTTTATGCAGCGGCTTTATGCACACCGTTTTCTATAATAACCATTGATTAGAGCCTGCCCTGTAATAACATGCACAGAATATAGTCTAAATATTTTGTCTGAAGAAAAATCCTGTGCTGTTATTGATGTGCTTTGTTGTTACAAGTACCTGTATATTGTGTTACTAACAAAGGCTGTTAAGTGAGATGTTCTCAAGTCCATCTGATTCCAGCAAGACTTAACTTCCTCTAACAAAACAGGCAAGAAGAATAGCAGTCTTTCTGACCCAACTCTGCCAGGTGTGCAGTTTACAGAAAATATTTCGTGCTGCAAATGATATCACAGCTTACTTGAGGTTATTGAGAATTGCTGGGCTTTGGCTAAAGCCCTCGAACAGCTCCACTCTCGAATAAATGTGGAAAGGCACTGCCAGGAGATCTAACCTGTTTGTCAGGAGAAAACTCCACTTACTCACTGTTTAGCAGCACTACAAACCAATCCCTGCTACCCCAGAAATCAAAGAAACAAGCTAATACCAGACCAATATAAAAAGTGGATCTGCAAGTGATGTCACAGACGTGAATGGAATATTGGAGCTTTAAAAGGCAAGAAAGGTCTCTGTAAAAACTTGCCCATAGCTTCCAGGACATTGCTCTTGAGTCCCAAGGAAAACAGTGTCATAGGACTCACTTTTGTATGGTATGTGGTCTTCCTGACTGCCAGACACCCACAGGATCTCAGATGTTTCCAACCTAAGTGCTGGAAAGGACAGCAGCACATGCGAGAGAAAAGAAGGAACAGAAATATGTAAGTACATAAAGTAAAGAACATAAAAGTAAGGAACAAGTATATAAACAATAAGCTAACAAAATTGAATAATAAAATGAAAACTGAACTCATTTGCTGAACTTTTTTCCCCCACAAAAGGCAGCTAGGCATCCCTATTAAACCAGTTAGCCAGAAGGAATAATGAGTTCCTGCTGGGCATCTCTCAAGGTTCTGAAATGGTTAAGAGATACAAAAGTGACAGAATAGATAGGAAGGAGGAAAAGTTAATTTTCAGACAACACAAATAATGGAGAGTGCCAATGCACAAGATACTTAGCACAGAGCTCCACAGTAATGAAGGACTACAGACTGCACAGCTATTGAGTACATGGATGTGTGAAACTGCTCAGCCCCATGGAGTGGAGATCCAGTCACTTGGCCATGAAAAGAGAGTAAAGGAGGGATTAAGATGTGAAATGATAGAGTTTCATTTCCTATGCTGGGCTTCAGGTAAGCCACACTCTTCTATGGAGGTCAATGCCAGCCAGAGCTGATTGAGTAACAAAGGACACAAACAATTATCAAAATATTCTGCTGAAAGTGAAAAGCGGAGAGTTCAGCTAGCCTAAGTGTGCTGAATGTTCCTACTCCTGCTGATGAGGGCTTCCAGACAGCACAGCTTTGTGAAGGTACCTCTAAATTTGTACAGTGTTCTTGAAGTTCTACAAATGCTTTTCCAATGAAAATTGTAACCCAGACAATGCCTCTAAAAATCATTGCAGCTTAACTGACAAAAAGTGTATCTTATTATCAACAATGAGCCTACTCCTAGTAACTATTTAAATGGGGAAGTAAAAGGTGAAGAGGGAAACGTGCCCATCTGCAATTTGTGCTCTTTAATAGAAGTTATTCACATTGGTTTAAATTAATTACTAATTGCTTTTACTCTGTGACATAAAAACTGCAAGAGAGCTTTCTAGTACAGCAGCCATCGGGTTACTAAAACACAATTTCGGTTTGGTTTTGGTTTAGTCTTTAATATTCAGCGTTAGGCAATAGAGTTGTGTCACAACTTTGGCGACTGTTCACAGCTGAGCATGTCCTAAAAACACCATGACCTGGACACATTTCAGGCTACCCAGTCAAAATGATAAACTTTCCATCTAAAAGCTATGAACAGCTGAAGTAGCACATCCGTCTTTCTTTTGTTCTGCATACATGTGAACAACAAAGCTGAAGTTTTTTGTGCTAAGATCCTGCACTCAGGAAAGGCAATGGCACAATTCCCATCACTGGTGCCTTAAGAATTTCTAGTTTTTATTTTTCATGTATCTGTAACTTTGGTGTAGTATAAAACACTAAAACCTCTGTTCCCAGCACCTTTAGCCAAAACAATTGCCTCTGAATAGAAATCCAGGGACATGCTCGTTGCCCTAAGCCTGAATATATGTAAACAACAGTGGATTAGGGGGAGCAGGCCCGGGGTGGTTAACATCATCACCTAAGGATGTGATTGGAGAATTAAGGGCCAATATGCTAATGCGACAGAATTTATAAAACGTGAGGAGCTCATGACCCATCATCCATTTTTGAGTGCAGCCTCATGAGGGGGCTTTGTTTCCTGAATGTACCATAAAGGCCTTTAATAAATTTGTCCACTTTTTACTCTCCTAACTTGTCTGGGCCTCTATTCCAGTAGCATGTTTTAGGCATCATCACAGCCACAGTTTCTTGTCACCAAGTACTTGTTGCCTATAGACTGAGCCACTTTGGCCATGGAGTATGTGGTAATACTGTATGTGCTCAAATTTTCCTACAAATTAATCATCTGGGTTCACAGAGGTGAACCATAAATGATGGTTCTCCTCAATCTGGAATCTAGCAAGCAAAAATTATAAATAATCAAGCTTTCCAGAATTCAGAAACCCAATCCCACATTAGCAGAAAATGAGAATTCACAACCAAAATATACTGTCTAAAATTGCTAATTCTGGCATCCCAAAGGTTTGAGACTCCAAAGCCCACTTCCTTATTTCTGCATCTGTTTACTCAGTTGTATTATACTGTGTGTTGTGCTCTGCTAAAAATTACTCCCCTGAGCATTGATCTGTGTAGGAGTTAGCTCGTCGTGGTGTCCCGTCGTAACACCATCAGCACAAGTACCACAATGGACTAATACACAATCAATGAAGCTGGAAGGAAAATTCTGTTCTGGCTGCTGCACACAGGAAAAATCCCCATGTATTCTTTAGCCAACAAAGTAGGTGGTCCCTGGTGCTCCCATATGTGATCTCCTCAGGTGCTGGCTCCACAGAAATTAGCAAGGAAAGAACAGCTGGTGGGTTATGGTCACAGGATGAGATCCCTGTCTCCTAAACTAGCCTCGCTTTAAAAAATCTGCATGAAAGGGAATAAACATAATCTGAAGGGAATTGCGAGAAGTATTAGACTCATTGTTGCCGCTGAACTTGGAAAATTATAGCTGAAAACATAATTGTCTACAAATCCAAAATTACTTGACCAGAATTCTAGACCCAGTGGAGTTTTATGATGTCTCATTCTTTTAAATTAACCTTCCAATTCAGGAAAGAAAAAATGGTAATCTGCAGAGTAATGGAAATAAAACATAACCTAAAAAAAAAAAAAAAAAAAGGGAGTACATATAATCAAACAAAAAATTCAGGGAAGGGAACATTTTGCCAAATAGAAGGTTCACAGAGGATTTCCAGAGCATCTGTCCTTCTTGTATGAAAAAATGGTGGAAGAAACCATTATGCATTTATCCCTGGTGCAAATTCTTCTTTTTGTTGTAATTACTGTATTTGAAAGACCTCTATGGTCTGTAGGAACCCTCCAGAGGGAAACTTCATGCACCTCTATGTATGCAGTGGTTTGTGCAGAGCCACCACCAAAGCTCTTGGCTCCTGGACGCCAGTGGGTGAGAGCTCGCCACACTGGGAGCGGAACACCCACGGACAGCTGAGAAAAATGGGGCCCTGACAAGTGCAAATCAAAGTAAGAGAAATCTGCCTTTACAGCTAATCATAGCTAAAACAAGGTATCAAAGGGACTGATGGTGTTCCTAAGAAAACAGCAGAATATGTCCATTTTCTTATGCTGCACAGGTGCATTGATCACCCTCTGCAGCCACCCGAGGATGTTAATGTCTGAGATGATTATACAAGTGATCAATAAGTGTAAATAAACTCTGGCAATATTGAAGTTTTATTGGCAAGTGAAACACTGAACCTCCAAGATGATAAGGCTTCACCACCACCTGCTTGAGCACTGAGTGATGAGGAGATTGAACTGGGATGCTGAACCATCTTGACAGAGCCAGGCTGCCTCCAGCCTGTCTGTGTCCCTCTGACAATGCTGTTGTCCCTAGGAGCTTTGGCAGGAGTTTTAACCTCTGTATTCAATATTTGGCATAAAATTTAGTGCAGGAAAATATCCAAATTGTAAACCTAAGGTTTACAATTGCTAAGCATTCTCCTTACAGGCAGAAACAGAGCTCCCTGCGCCAGACCCTCTGCCTGGACTAGACGTCATGTTCCTTCCATAACAGCAATAACAGAGTCTGTAACAGCAAAATCTCTCTAGACCAGGAAGATCAATCTATATCTCAAATCTAAGCAGGCAGATTATTTTTATAATTTTAGCCTTCTTTCAGTTTTACTCCAATATGCTTGAAATACTCAAATGATAAATTGATAGCTATTAATTTTCTGTGGAGATGGATGCACACACCTGGATACAAATACATACTCACATATCATCATCACTGACAAACCTTACATCTGGATTAAGTGTATAAACATGGTGGCCGTTTAGGCTTGGTAAGTTTTTAAACAGCATAAAAGCAAATTCCCTCTCATGTTGCTACAAATGTTCTGTAAGTTACTGTTCTGTACCTGTAAGAAACGATAAACTAAGAGACTGTTTCATTTTTTTTTTTTAAAAACCAAGTAGAACATAAAATGAGTATTTACCCCAGAAGAGCTCTCTGGGTTTTAACTAATCCACAACAATAAAGCAGAGGAGAAAATTCTGTGGGAGCTTTTTATATCCAGCAGTGTTTATTCAGAGCCCAGGCCCGGTAGGATAGCACATCTGGAAGATGCAAGAACAAACCAGGAAATCTAGAAAAAAATTTCCTGCTGGTGGAAAGGAGGAGCACTGCAGGCCCTCTGCACACTAATGCAGCTCCACAGTATTTGTTTGCTCTATTTACCGTGAAAATTAAAAGAAATGGCATTTAAAGGATGCTCCATACACTAATGGTCTAGAGTGCTTTTTGCAGAGAATTTGCTCGGGGCAATATCCCTGAGCTCTGTATTCCACACATATACAGATTCAATACCACCGGAAACATTCCCTGCCATATCTGAGAAATTTTCAGCAGTATTTAGGTACCATTAAATGTAAGTTTCTCTGTTGATTATCATCACCTCCAGCTCTCATTGTCATAAAATCTCTTCTAGATCTGATACTTTAGACTCAAATCAAATACTAATGAGGTACGTAACAGTGTGCAATAGCAGACACCAAAGCTCTGACTACACACAGGACTTTCTTCTTCTCATTCCTCATTTAAATCCAATTCAACTTTTAATTCAACAGGAAGGTAAACTTGCTTTCTGGTAAGTCTGTTCTTTTAAGAAGACTCTTGTATGTCTGTTCGCCTGAGTTTGTGGGAAAGAGACTCACCCATGGAGATGATTGGCAATAATAGGTGAAATTCCAATGGCAGCTGGTTTCTGCACGTCACACTGTCTGGTCCTGGCAGGTGGCTCTGCAGTGATGAGCTAGTGCTCCTCACAAAGCAGGTGTTTCAAAATTGCTGCAGGTAAACTTTGCCAGCTTCTTCATTTCCCTTGAGAGCTTCAGATAAATTCTATTGAGGT
Source organism: Dasyornis broadbenti (assembly GCA_013397935.1). NCBI lineage: Eukaryota > Metazoa > Chordata > Aves > Passeriformes > Dasyornithidae > Dasyornis > Dasyornis broadbenti. Next base: position 206,583 of record VZRN01002588.1, on the reverse strand, counting down.
GACTTGCTGGACTGACCCTGCTCCCCCTGCAGTATTTTACTTTGATTCTGAGTTTTATATATAGATTTTAAATGTTTTATATATAGCTTTTCATTTCTATTACTAGTCTAAAAATAAGACAACTTTACTTGTGTAGTTGAAAATGACATTTCCTTTCTGCCATTTCAGTCACCTACTAGTGAAACAAAGATGATGTTCTGATGTGTGACCCCCAGCTAGGCACTCTCCCATACAAGGTTTTTGAAACAACATGACCAAAATTATTGTCTTATTTTGGGAGACATAATATTAGCATCAAACGCAGCCTACCGCTAACAGTTCAAGCCGTGGGAGATCCAGCAAGAAGCAGCACTCATTACGCTGCCATCCTTTCTGCTCTACCTCTGACCCCAGCTCTACTGAAACCTGAGTAATGCTGAACACAAGCTTAAACACAAACTACTGCTGAGGCAGCAGCTCTTTCAGCTTGAAAGGAGCCTTGAGAGATCTCCAATCACCTGCTTTTAAAGCAGGGTGAATGCAGATTTCAGGCCATGTTTCTCAGTGCACTACCCAGATGCGAGCTGAAGACATCCAAGGCCAATGATATCTTTGGAGTGCTGTGGGCTTCTTTTTGTTTATCCTCTAAATTAAAAAATATTTTTCCTTATTTCTGGTTCTTTGCTTCAATTTGTGATCGCCATCTGTTATTCTTCTACTGTGCAGCTCAGTAAAGAGCCTGGCTCTTCCTCACTGTTGCCAGAAATTGGATATTGGGTCCCCTCTAAGCAAGCCCTGTTCCCTGGGCTGCTGCTTCTAATTTCCTCACCATCTTGTTCATCCTCTACCGGCCTTCCTTCAGTTCATCAGCATCTCCATTATACTACCTTCATCCAAATCTGGGTGATGTGCTACAGAAAACTAAAACTGCAAAAACATAGAGAAACCAGGAAAAATGTAACCAATCCAAACCTAAAGTATAGATAGAAATGTAACCAATCCAAACCTATAGTATAGATATACTACTAAATCCAAGTATGATTTAATCAATATATCCTGCAGCCAGAGTGCTCGCAACTGGTGTAAAAGGTCCTAACCCTTTCCTAGTGTTCCACACTCATGTACCCCATCTCTGCCTGAAAATGCAGCCCTGCTTTAATTCTGCTAATCACTCTGAAAGCACACCAAGGATGTGCTTATGTGCTCCAGCAGAACCCTGAGAAAACCGCAGGAGAAATTACTGATGAAGAAGAAGGCTTTGACTACCTCCCAAAGAGAATATCAAGAGCACTGAGATGCACTCAGCTACTTCCAGCTATGTGGGATGAAGACACTAATGACAGTTTGCTCCTAAACATGTTAGGAGGTTATTTTTTACTTAAGATTTATCTCTATTCCCCTACTAGCAGGGAGAGTTTTCTGGGAACCTATCCATAGATCCAGGTCAGGAATCTTAACTAGTAGTAGTTGCAGGTAGAGAGAAGTAGACAAACACTTTTTTCTTGTATCTTACAAAATCACTGTCTTGCCTCAATTCTGAGTATGTCACAACTCCAGAAACCTGACAGACCTGAATTACAGTGGATTGAATTACTTAAATTTTATGCCACTTTTCTTCAGGAGCTCTGCACAGTCCACCAGCAGATACAGGCTTTCTTTATGCCCTGCGAAGCACTGGTTGTTCCTGAGTACTGGGCCACCTTATGAATAGCAATCTGTAGTTTTTAATCTGAACATTTCAGCAGTGATAGTTTTAGATATTAGCAACCTTATCACAAGGAACAAAGCAGTTGAGAAAGCCTTGGTCTCCCCCATGCCCTCAGCTCAGGAGAACTGCTTGCTGGCAGGGGTTTGATCTGGTCCCAGTTGAGCAAGTATCATGTTTTAGTGCCGTAATCATTCAAGTCTCGCTCACTATGAAGTGGAAAATGAAGTTAGCCTCATTCTCTTAACAATGTGGAACACTAAGGATTCAATTTCCAAATCACTGCAATAAAACACAATTGACAAGCAGGGTGAGGATGAAAACTACAAAAAATAAATGGCACAAGAAGCAGACTGAAATAGCAAATTGAAGTCTTGAAGCAAGGCATGGGACTTAGCCTTCCTTGTGCTTGCCTTCGGAGAACTGTAGGAACCATCTGCTGAGGCAACCAGGAGCAGTTATGGTGACAGGGAAGCTCTATAGATCCAAACCTGAGCTACAGCTGCTCTGCACATAGGGGCTGGGGAGGAGAAGTGCAATCTCACCCCCCCTTTCACACACCAACCTCTGTAGTTAAAAGCACTGAGATCGTCTTAAACAGCATTGTCATCATCTCCTCTATCCACCCACTCTGTTCTCCTTAGGGTTGGCTCTGGCTTTCCTGCATCCCCCAAGGGACCTGGGTTCCCAAGGACCTCAAGTGGGGATGTTCAGGTGTCATATGCTCCCCTGGGCTCCCCCTCCACATGGCAGACGTGCTTCAAAGTCCTTGCGATACAGACTGGTAACTGGGCACCTTCCCTGAGTTCCAGATGGCAGCTTTTAGTAGCAGGAATTATAAAGTTTACTTTTCCATTAATGGATTGAACATTGGAGAACTGCTCAGGTGAGGTTTATCTAGTAGAGCACACAGCATGCAATGCTCTCATAGGTGCAGCATGTGCCAAACATGGCTAATAAGGCAAAACTGGAGCAAAAAGATCATTCAGCCTACATGCATCTCAGGGTTTCATTTCGGGGGAATTCTTTTAAAAATGAAAAAAACCTTCTTTTTCTTTTCTTAAAAAAAGGTAGCTATTTTATTCTTGTAAAAGGACTGGGTTTTTTTCCTAAAAAAGAAATTTAAAAATCTAAGTGTTTCTCTAACATAGTGTGTATGAGTGTGCTGTTGTGATTTATATTTTTACTTGCCTGAAACCCCGAGTTTTTTCCTGCGTAGCAGGACACCCCTTTGCCTTGGACAGAAGACCCTCTCAAATCTGAAGGAGTGAATTACCCTCTGAACCACAGAAACAGAATTACTTGGTAGAGTACCAGTCAAAGAGCTACAGAGGCTTCCAATTTTTAAATCATAAGAGTCATGGAACCAGTAAGGTTGGAAAAGCCCTCTAAGATCACCAAGTCCAACCATCAAACCAGGACCACCATGCTCAGCACTAAACCATGTCCTGGAGTGCCACATCCGTATGTTTTTTGAATACTTCCAGGGATGACGAGTCCACCGCTGCCCTGGGCAGCCTGTGTCAGGGCTGAACAACCCTTTCCATGAAGAATTTTTCCCTAATATCCAGTCTAAAGCTCCCCTGACACTGCTTGAGGCCATTTCCTCTTGTCTCGTCCCTTGTTCCCTGGGAGCAGAGCCCGACCCCCTCCTGGCTGCCCCCTCCTGTCAGGAGTTGTGCAGAGCCAGAAGGTTTCCCCTGAGCCTCCTTTCCTCCAGGCTGAGCCTCCCCAGCCCCCTCAGCCACTCCTCATCAGGCTTGTACTCCAGCCCCTTCCCCATCTCCATTGCCCTTCTCTGGACATGCTCCAGCTGCTCAAGGTCTGCCTTGTTGGGAGGGGCTCAAAACTGACCCCAGGATTCAAAATGGGACCTCACCAGTGCCCAGCACAGGGGATGGGCACTGCTCCAGTCCTGCTGCCACACCAGTGCTGGCACAAATAATATGGTAATCTCAGGAAAATGGCAGAGGCAAAAACTAATGTGTCTCCTGTCCCCATTTGGCTTCTCATCTGCTATCTTGTCTGTGTAGAACACAAACCCCTCCAGGCACAGGCTCCTCATTCCCACACAGGGTGTAACATAATGGGACCCTCACTCACACTTGCAGATGTTTCCCTGTTATATTTGCCTTATATAACGTCTTCTTGGGATGTTTTTATCCCAGGAGCTCAGAAAAGGGCTCGTAAAGGAGCATTTTAAACCAATTTCCAATTTAAAAATCCCCAGCCTCCTTTGCTTGGCGAACATCAGGAAGTTCAGATAAGAAACAAAACCTTGCAGGTTCCCTTCCCTCCCAAGAGACAATTACAATTCAACTTCCTTTTCATTTCTGGATGGTTGCAGCTGCTGGGCACATGATTGATTTACAGCAGACATTAGAGCACTGTGCTCAGGAACTTGATAAGCTTTTAAAAGCACTTTAGTGCATCAGCTCTATCTGCCGCTCTTGTGTGTCAGTATACTTACTTTTATATTTATTTATATATTTATAAATATACACGTAATACATACACATTGTACACATATTGTGTATCTATATTCTATATAATATATATGCACAAACACATAGGGCATCAGACAAATACATGTATATTAATATATGGTTTGGTGTATATATACATATAGATATATTTATATATACACACGTATGCACTTTTTTCCCAATAATACAATACTTTCGGTGCAGGATGAAACAATTATTTCAGTTAATGTGGGCAATGAGTAGGAAGCAGACAACAACAATAAAATGTATTAAGTATTTCACTGAGGCAGAAATCTTTCAGGACAATGTTTGAAATGCATGTGGTGGGTTCCACAGAAGTACTCAAGGGTTGGTATAGGGTGCAAATATTTTCTACAGGATGCAGTTCTAGGGTTCATGTTTCAAGGTCAGAAAGATTTGTTGATTATATATTTTGTCTTCTTATTTTAAAAAAGGTTTTTTGTTTCAAGCTCTTTGGGCTTTTGTAAGTCAGTGGGACAGTACCTCAGACCTGTAACAGTCAGACCCGTAACAGTCAGACCCTAAAGCACTCATAGCTTTAGCAGTGATCAGATGATTGGGATAACAGCAGGAAATGGGAATAGACAGGTTTGGCTTTTTATCATTCCAGAGCTTTCTTTCTCTAGTTAAGGACGAGAATTTTGGCTTAACTCAACAAAGGTATTTTGATGCCTTATTCCTCTTTAAGTATCTACCATTTGAGTATCTCCTATTTAAGTACCTACCTTATTACACAGGAGCTACATATATAAATACCTTCACAAATCTGGGATTGACTGAGTTTTGCACCCTTCCATCTGTGAAACAAGGGTAACCATACTTCTGCCTAATTTTTTGCAAGCTTGATTTTTTTGCAGGAAAGTAATCCTTTGGAGTTAATCCAGTGCTTTGCTTGTTAAACAGAAACAAAGGCAAAAACAAAGTTTATCCAAACATCCTTCTCCTGGTCAGCTTCATCCATCCATCCATCCATCCATCCATCCATCCATCCATCCATCCATCCATCCATCCATCCATCCATCCATCCATCCATCCATCCATCCCCTCTAGGTATAGCTTCTCTTGGACCTAATCTATCCCAGCTACTCCAGAAAGAGGATATTTCATGGAGGAGTCTACTTGGAGTGTGCCACAGGGACGCTCAGAAAATGAAGATGGTCCCATTGAAGGACTGAAGTCAGTATTTAAAAGTTGCAGTACACTGAATTTCCCATGTGACCTCTCTCGAAGGACAAGCCGTACTGCTGAATCCCAATCCTCCTTTCAAAAGGATTAACATGGATTAAAAACTGGCAGAGCGTCAGCCCTCAAACACAATTTAACTAGAGCATCATTAGCAGCACGTCACTGTTCCCAGTGCATCCCTGCTGGGCTGGGCTCAGAATCATTTAATATTTTTATGGATGATAAAATACAAAATCATCATGGTTAGAGTTTTGTAATGGTACAAAGATGAAAGAAAATGGGCAGCTGGTGCAGAGAAATCCGGTTCAGTTGTTAAATTGGATGTAAAAATTTGCAAAATGTGGCATGTCAGCTGTGACCAAAAAGCATGACTGGAGGGGATGTCAGGAAGGTGTGGTTGAAGGCAGCTGGAGTGTCCAAACAGAGAAGCCCCTGAACTTGCATTTCCAGCACTATGTTGGGCCCAAGGGATGAACACTTCCTATAGTTGAGGAGACAGGAATGCTGGGAACAGCAGGAAAATCCCATTATTTTGGTAGGCACAATTTTATTTCTCTGGCACAATTTTGCCAGGTGCTGAAGAGCCACCCTAGTGCTGGCATCAAAATGAGAGCAGAACACTGGTTTTTGAAGGACTCGGGGAAATGTGGCAGAAACACCAGGAAAAGAAATTTTCATAGATTTGCGGGAGGGGAGTAAGGGAATTACTTCATGGATGGTTATAAAAAACCAAGGTCAGGGACAAAATATTATTTGGCTTGTTGATCTAACAAGCTACATCAGAGCACAGCCCATTAGAGCTCACATGAAGGGATGAGACAAAGCCTGCACTGTTTCTGTCAAGTGAGGATCAGCCAATCATGGCTATGAATTGGCAGCCCCCAGCTATCACCACACGAGGAGGGAATGCTTCCCTAAAGGAAATTAGCTAAGGGAAGTCTGTGTCTAAGGGAAGTCTTAGTCTAAGGGAAGTGTAAGCTGTGACAATAATTCTTTCTTCCAGCCTTACAAACCTGCCAGACCATGCTTCCATGTTTCCCTAGTTAAACCACTTGATACCAATGGCATTGCAATGATGGTGTTGGCACTGAAGAGCTGGAGCTTGACAGTTTTAAACCATATGCAAATAGTTATCCAGGTGTTACATTTTTACTGCTAATATAATAATCGCTTCTCTCTTTTGCTCAAGATTTTAAAATTTTGAAATATTTTGAAATATTTTTCCTGCCCTGCCCTAGCTGGGCTGGGGTCTCACACCCCGACTGGGATATCTGCAGTTGCCTGCTGCTGTGGTCTTGCTTCTCCGTGACACACCTGCACCTTGCTAAACCTTATTACTCATTGTTTACTTTCCCAGATCCAGTCTCTCTGGGTTTGAGTACTGTTTTATAAAGCATTAATGTCTGTTTTCATAGTTTGCTACAAAAGCTGAAAATAATTTTTTGTGTTGCCTTGAATAAGGCATGAGAACACTCTCAACCCTTAACAGTAAGGGGAACCCTTAACTCCAAAAATGTAGTTCTTCACATTCACATAGGCACCTTTTTAAACAGCTGTATTTCTAAAGCAAATGTATATAACCTCAAATCACCTCAGTCTCCCACTAAAATTCAGGTGCAGAGAACTTTTATAATGGTAATGTACAGGAAAGCTGTCACCTTGTCTTCTCAGGAGCCATGGTCCATCACTTTATAATCCATTCTGATATAAGACTAGAAATCTCATTTTTCCACTGTTATTTTTATATTTTTAGAACAGACTGAGTTTCTACAAATAATAAATCGACAGATTGTCCATAAGGAAAAAAAACCAGCTACAGTTATGGCAGTGGCATATTGCCTCCACTCCCCCTAAGCTGCCTCTTGGCCTGTGTCAGTGAAAGATTCCAAGGGTCACCATACCTTGTTCATACTTCTGGAAGAAGCTTCAGAGAATCTCAATTTGAATAGCCACCAGAGCCATGGCATTTCCCATCTGACTCATTGCTCTGGCTCTCATGGGCAAAGGCTGCTGGCCTTGATACATGGTGTTATTAGATTCTGGTTTTATCTATGTAAAACTGGTCCAGCTATAGTGTCTGGGTTAGGTTTCTCCTCCAGGTGAAAACTTGTCTTCTTAACCAAATTGTTGTCCCAATGCTAGGATACAGAAATCAGTTTTATTTTTATTTTCGTTCTTACCATTAATTTTTTACATATTTTATTCTGTTTTGGGAAGCCAGAGGTGGCACATGACCAACTTCATAAAATCACAGACTGATTTGTGTGGGAAGGGACCTTAAGGGATCAATCTTGTTCCATCCCCTGCCATGGGCACAGCAACTTTCCCCTAGACCAGGGTGCTCCAAGCCCTGTCCAGCCTGGCCTTGAACACTCCCAAGGATGGGGCAGCCACATCTCTGGGAACCTGTGCCAGGGCCTCACCACCCTTCTAGTAAACAATTTATTCTTAATATCCAGCATAACACTGGCCTCCTTCAGCTTGCAGTTGCTTCCCCTTGTCCTATCACTCCATGCCCTTGTGAATATCAATGTCAAGTACATTTCCCTCATTTCAGAGAAACGCCACTCACTTGGTGGAACCTGCTCCATCTCTGGCCAGGCTTGTCCCAAACCACAGTGCTGGGGTAAGGTTTGTGTGATGAAGTTGGCACACATGCTAAGCCCCCAGGTCAAACAAATCCTGGGGATTTTGATCTGCGTAACTCAGGAGAGGATTGAGCCCATGTGATACCAGTGACTGCTTTAGACCCTTGCACAAGATGCATATTGGATTTGCTTTTATCCCTTTAAAACAGCAACAGAAAGCAATCTCTAAGCAATATAGTAAAGCATTAGTGTGCTGTCCCTGAGTGATGACTTCATTATAGACTTACAGAAATGCATTATTATCCTAAGCCTAGTGCTTACTTTAAAAATCAGGGAAGAATTGCTAATATGCCACAAATTTGACACAAAATTGATCTTTCAGACAAAAAAAAATAGCTATTGGAATAATACTGTAGTGTCAGGTTTTCTCTGTGCTAGGAGAAATGGGGGAAAATTCGCTGTAGAGCAAGAACATTAACTATTTGCAAGCCAAAAGCAATGAAAACCTGCTAAGTCCTGTTTCCAAATGACTTTTTGCAGAGTAGACATCCCCCTTCCCAAGGGACAGCTGCGGCTGCTGGAAAGGGGATACATTTGCTCTTTCCCAGTGGGAAGGTACATCCACCTCCTGTCCCCTGCTCCCTGTTTGGAGGGTAAGACACAACTGAAGCAACCCCCACCTCTTCCCAATGTAAATCCCACGGGCCACAAGCACAATTACTTTAAAATTATTATTCCCAGTTTAAAACTACACCTCTCTGAGAAGACAAAGACCAGTTTAACACCAAAGCTGGAAAATCTTCTCAGTCCTACAAGGACATTGTGGCTATCCTTAAGCTCAGTTTGGTCCCAAAAGCTCCCACTTCCAAGGACTCAAACAGCCACTGAATATCATCCTCCTGTGAGTAACCACATCCTCATCACACTTTCATGTGAAACTGGTGACAGGCCCCGAACCTGCCTCAGTTTCTCGTTCTGGGAGTTCTCAAACTTAATGGAAGACAAGTTACGATTTTTCCTGACTCAGGTGCCAACTTGAAGTAAAAAACGTCTCTTCTTCACAACATTTTGTGTTGCTGTCCAGTACTGCACATGCTGTGGATAGTCTTAATTCCCATTCATGCCTGCCCACAGCAAGGCGGTTCTTTTAAGCCTTTCCTAGTACCTAATGACCTGGCAACCAAAGCATCATTTGCTTTTTAACTACATCTTTCTTCAAAGTCTTCAGTACCTTTAGTCTTGGTATCTGCTTTGGACAAGATAGATATGGGGTTTTTCCCTTCTTTAAAGACTACAAGCTGGTCCTGGGGGCTCAGAAGACAAGCCCAGACAGTGCATCCAAACCGCCATTCTCCTCAGCCCATGGTAAGTCTGGTCTCAGCAGCGACCCTCCCGCCCATTCAGACCAGCACGGAGGCACCCGGAAGCCAGTCCATGGCTCTCCATACTGCTGAGAGCCAAGGGCAAAGGGCTGGGGACACTGAGCCACAGCCCACAGCACGACTACAGCTGAGAGTGTCTTCGCTGAACCTAGTGGGAACACAACAGTGCAGCTCAGAGTTTTTCCAGCATGGAAGAAGTTGCTGCTTCAAGCCGTGCATGCACATTGACCTTATGACCTTTAAAAGTCCCTCCCAACCTAAACCATTCTGTGATTCAGTGACTCCCAGTGATGGGTCCCAGCCACAGTCCCTGCCCTGAGATGCTTGTACCAGCTCTCCCAAGCCTCTTCCAGCAGGACTGCCTGACGCCTGAAGTGTGGGAGGAGTTTCACATTTGGGGTTCTTTTGGGAAATAAATAAATCTGAAATTATAAAGCTTCATAAGCTTTGTGGTAAGAGGGAAACAGTGTCATGAAACTGAACAACTGCTCAAGTCTCCTGTGCATCTAGGGACAGGAAAAGCTGTGATGTAAATTGCTGATTATCTAAGGCTTGGCAGGAAGCAGAAATGCTATATGGTCAGATCCTCAGCTGATTTAACAGATAGTTGTAACTAAATCCCTCTATTTGTACCAGCCAACGAGCTGCCCAGTGTCCATTCTAGCAAACAAAGAATTTTTTTTTTAACAGTGGATGCTCAGTGCTTTTCACAGTTCTGCACTTCCCCTGTGCAGTTTTAAATGGATTGTTGCAATTCTATTAATCCATTTTTATTTTAACCTTTTGCCCTTTTCAATTCGTGTAATGGATTTGTCACAGTCTCTCAATGGTGCATTCAAATATAATTGCACAGATGCTCTGCAACTTTGTCAATTTGTTCCTGTAGCAAAGGGCAGTGATTGAAGGATATGCATGTTCATGTCTAGTATCAACTTCAAAACAGCCTGAGTTGGTATTGGTTCGTATTTCTCCTTCAAGCTGGTTTAAGAGACTGAACATGGGAAATATTACCCACCAGCAAAGTGCTGACACATCACTATTGTTCAAGACGGTCAAAATGGCACAAGATGCTGAAGAGGGAAAATGTTCAAATATTCTTTGCCCCAGACATAAACAGTCTGGGACAGAAATGTGAAAAAATAAATTCCCTGCCCCAGTCCCTGCCCTTATTCCTCCTCATGTCCTGTGTGGTCAAAGAAAGGAGATTCAAGGAGGGGAGCCAAATGTGATCAGAGCTACCCAGCAAGAAACAAAGAAACTGTCCAGACTCTTTAGCCACAGAAAGAGACACTTGGGAAGACCCAGGAGAGTTCTGTACAATCTCAGGTCCTGTGGAAGGTTACAGGGGAGCTGTTCAGTGCTGCTCCTGAGGCCAGACCTAGAAGGTGCCAGCACTACAGCTTCAAAGAAAGGGAAGAATCTTTCTAGCCAAGGTGGGGTTTAGCTATAGAATTCTTTGACACAGGATATTGTGGATATTAAAAAAAAAAAAAAAAAAAAAATTTACAATGAAAAAATCATCAGCTAAGTTCTAGGACAAAAATTTTCTAAGGAGTTATTAAAGGCCAGGCACCATCTCTAACTTGGAATATCTTTGAGCGTCAGGCAGCTGGCAGTCACATATCCATATATGTTCCTTCACATCTGCTTTTGCCGTGGCTGAAGACAGGTTCCTCACCTGGCTGTGCTGTGTGCTCTGGGCAGGTACAGGTGCTCACCTCCCATATCCACTGGCCTCATCTCCACATCATTGTTGAAGAAGGGAGACTGGCATACAGAGAGCCCCAATGTGCTCCAGCACAGTGATTACTTTGTTTCATGTGTAAAGACATTTATAATGGACATAAAAACATCTTCATCATTTTCACTGCTCTGTTGTATTTTTATCTCTCTAAGCAGCTCCAGCATCAAACAAGAAACTCACAGCTTTGTCATATTTCTTTCTGAAGCAGCTGTGAGCATCTCTCCGTGACAAGAAATTCTGTGAGCACAGAAAAAAGATCTGGGATTTGCATTCCCTCCACTGCATCACCTTTAGAAGTAGTTTTACTTACAGGTATATGATTATGCTCACATTGTGGGGACTCACGGGGTTCAGATTTAAGAAATAAATTAATTCTTCCCTGTAAGGGTAGTGAGGTCCTGGCACAGGTTGCCCAGAGAAGCTGTGGCTACCCCATCCTTGGAAGTGTCCAAGGCCAGGTTGGGCAAGGCTTGGAGCACCCTGGTCTAGTGGAAAGTTTCCCTGCCCATGACAGAAAATGGAACAAGACGATCTTTAAGGTCCCTTCCAGTCCAAATGATCCTGTGATTCTACGATTTAGCAAAAGCCTTCATTTGATCACAACAAGGCATTGATGTGGTGGCACTGGTTCTCCTAAAACCTCAGATTCATTCTCATTTTGAAAAGCAGTCAATGAACCCTGTGTAACCCATCATAGCCAGCACAGAGGCTGGGGAATGAATAAACCAAATGAGCACACTGAAATCTAGCCTTGCTTTAAGAAAAATGAAGGTGAATAATAAATAATCCATCTGAATGGACCAGTCCCATTTGCCTCTATGAAAACCTGGCCCAGATTCCCTGGTGCTGATGGTCCACAGCAGGCACAGCAGGTAAGGACCATCCATTTTTGCAGTTTTCCTGTTTCTCAGCAGATTTGTCCATGCCAACTTTGTCCCTGATGGACCCTGCACAAAATAAACCTGATCCTTTGGATACTCATGAGTAAGTTTGGGCTAGAGATATTAAAAGGTCATTCATCATTTAGCAAAAACGTAACTTCTGCCCTGATAATTTTACATTCCTTCTTCATGATTTTAAGTGGAGACCTTGATTTCAAATAAAATCTCTTCATCAACTGGTTTGATTTCCTGTAGTCTTGGTGTTAACAGCAAGTTTTGTCCAAGCTCCAAAGATCAGAGCAGTAGAGCTCGGGTATTGCTTGTACAGCACCAAAGGCTCAAATGTAGGAGAAGAAGAGAGATTTCAACTGGATCCAGCTAATTTCTGGAATACTGTGTCTCTCAGAGTCATAATTCTGTGTTGTTCCTCATCCTTATCACCACACTGCTCACTACCTGCAAAATTAGCCACCTGCCAACATGCATCCCACCTCCAGGAAGGAGATAAGTACTTGGAGATGGACCCTGTCTGTCTGCTCTGTCACTGCCTTTTATCCTTGCCCTTGACAGCTCTTTGTATTTTTGCCTTTGCCAGCTCTTCTTTCTGCCAGCATAACACCACATTTTAACAGAAGAGGAAAATTAATAAAAGAGCACTAAGAATGAAAAATATGTGGGAATGAGATTAAATACAGCTAATTGCTTTGTTAATGAAAGCTTCCTGAAACAAATCCAGAGTTGTTCAAACTGTTAATCTGTGATTGTCAATTTAAAGAAGAAAAAAAGGAAAAAAAAAGTCAGACATCAGTTTAATTCAGGCAAGAGATCATGGGCACCTTGGAGAGGGAAAATAGCTCCTGAGGAAGAAAAGGCTTCTCCAACTGGCCAAAGGAAAGGCTTATCCAACTGTTAACAGGAAGGACCAAGCAAGCTGTCACAGATTTGTGAAGTTTAGCTCCCAAATGCAGCAGAATTCTGGGATCCTGCAGTGCCTGAGAGCCCAGAGGACCACAGCTTCATTTAATTCTTCCCCAGCCATGCTCAGAGCAGGAATGTTGTGACTTTGAGACAGGTAGGGTCTGGTGCCTTGACCTGACAGGCAGAGTCACAAAGACCTGGTGTGTTTTACTTCATGGTTGCAAGCAGCAAAGTGGAGATGGTTTGTTGGTGCAGCTCCACAGGCTACATCTCTGATGCACAGAGAAGGTTCTTGGCTTACAGCGTGGTTTTGGCATCTTTTCTGAAATGTGCTGACATCAGGACACCACAGCTATGGGTATTGTACTTTTAATCCCCATTTCATCAAAATTCAATCACCAGGTTAAACTCAACTGCTGCTGCCACAACTAAATTTTTTTTCTCTGGTCTTATCATGGCTGGCATATATAATTCAGCTCTATGCAGAGCTAGAAAGGGGCTATTAGTGGCTTAAATCTTATTTATGCACTAATATGAAAGCATAAGTAGAATTTATGGTATGCTTTATCCCTGTGCTAACCCTCTGCACAGAAACAAGCTGAGCTCAGAACAGCTTTTATGACAAAGGAAAGTCTAAAGCTTACAGTTTTTATGATAAATACTGTCAGCCACTCCTATTTCTTCAGCTTTTGGGAGTTCCCACTTCCTTCCAAATGAGAGAAGATGAGGAAGGAGAATGAAACAAAGATCCTAACCCTCCAGCCTTTGATCTGGACAAAATTAGATGCTGTAAGTTTAGGACAAGCCTTCAGAAATGTGTAGTGATTTCTCAGAGGACTTGATAGTGATTTCACAGCAGCACTGTGTTCTGGGACCCTTGTGCTGGTCGATCAATGCAGACCGAGAAAGACTGTCCTACAATAGCATTCTGTAGCCTGGGTCTGTTCTCTGAGGGTGCTTTGCTATTGCATTACTGCATGTTGTTTTGTTAATGTGTTCACTACGCACATTTCTCTTGATTTGCTTAGAATCATAGGATGATAGAATGTTAAGGGCTGGGAGGGACCTTAAAGATCATCTATGTGTCTCTGTGCATGGAAGGGGGTTGAAATGAGATGGTCTTTAAGTCTCTTCTGACCCAATCCGTTCCATTCCATAATTCTATGATTATAAGATTAAAAGAAAACCAAAAGAAGCCATAAAAGGTTTTTGTAAAGTAGAGTTTTATCATTTGCATATTTTCAGAGGAAAGTTATGTGGTTTCCACAGTTCTTCAATGAAATAAGTGGACAATTCTCAGTCTTCTTTCTGTAAACATAGAGCAAAGCTCATCTTCCCTCTTCAAATGGACAGTCAGCACTCTTAATAGGAAATGGAGTGTATTACACATACCCTAGTTTAATGGTCTGACTTGTATCTGTGACTAGATTTGAATTCCTACACAATGAAAGATTCCAACCAACATCCCAGACCACTCATTCTTGGTGCTGTTGAGGCACATAAAGGGCAGACAGCCTAGAGACAGAGGCAAAACAGCATGTTCATGTTCAAGAACAGAGAGGCAAAAGGAGGAAGAGTAAGAAAAGACCAGAAGAGGTGTCACAAGACACCGAGCAGGCTGGAAACGGGTGGACACTTTGGCATTCTCTAGTCTCCTTCTCCAGTGTACTCTATGTCAACTCTCCACTTGAGCAAGACCTGCTTAGACCTGCCTGAAGCCTTTGAGCTGTTACCAGAATGATTTGTTTCCAGAGAATTTGCCTAAACCAAAGTTAACTCATAATCAAGCCCTTCCCTCTTCAAAATACTTTGAATACTTGGAATAACTGAAAAATCTGCATATCAAAAAAGGTGTTTCTTCTAGCTTGTAGTTATAAACCAAGTGGAGTTTCTGTATCAGCAAAGCAGCACAAGCAATGCTCAGCCTCGATCCTGTGAAAACCAGTGAAACTCATCTGCTTTCTTTGGAGTACTTTTCTGAAAAAACCGTTATGAGAAAAAAAAAGACCTGACAATGTAATAGATTGTAGAAAAGCCTTTACCTGTCAGCATTTCCCCCCTTCTTGATCAGATGCTCCCTCTTGGGCTTGTTCACTAAAATAAACTCATATTTCCCAGAAAAAAAAAAAATGGATTTTATTCCTTACTGAGAAACTCCAAAGGATATGTGGCAGGCTGTGTGCTGAGAAAAGCAGCCAATACAAAACCACAGTGCATGTCCCCAAGATGACAGCATGGAAGGACAGATGCCATGGCTTACCCTACATCATGAGTTCAGGGTCTCCCATTGGGTGTTTGATCCTGTAATGCCAACTCCCTCACTCCTGAAAATGCACCTACTCATTTCCAATGGGGATAAGAGGGAAAAGTTGTCTCTCGGAGGGGCTTCTGGCTGGGCACTGGAGAGGAAATATCTGCAGTTTTGCTTCTATATTTTTGTTTAAACTGGTGATAAATTCATCCCTGAAGATGGTGTAAATCTGTGGAATGTATGATTCTCAGAACAGTTGCTTTAGTGAAAGCAACTTGAAAGACAAATTGTCCAAGGATCACAGCTTCCACCTCAGACTGAAATTCATACATAACACAAGTTTTTCAGGCACGTAAAGAATTTGTAAGATTACCTAGGCTGCTCTTGCCACACCAGTGAATTTTCCAGAATTGCAGGCAACCAGCTGATTTTCCAGAATTGCAGGCAAGACTGTCTGGGAAAACATCTACAAACTTTTCTTGTCTGCTTTTATTTTACTCAGTGGGAGGAAGACCCACTAGAACTTGTCAATGAGGAAAATGAGGTGGTTTATTTAACTTAAGAGGTGGGGGAAAAAAAAAAAGAAAAAAGAAGTGTTCCAGGCTTCCTTCATCAGAGCTTTGGAAATGAAGACCAGTGAGATCTGTTTATGTTTCTGGATTTATTTAAACCACAATTCACTTCTCCACCTGGCTCTGACTAGAGGATGTTTAACCCTCTGCAGGCTGATAATGCTCTTGACTGAGAACATTTATCCATACAGTTAATCATCCACTTTGCTGGGCTGGGGAATTTCAAAGCTGCAATGAAAAGGTTGTATTTGACAAGAGAAAGATAGGTTGAAAGAGAGGTCAACGGTAATTTTACCACTGGATTTTGAAGCAGCCAGGATATGGTTTCAAACTGTGAAGCCGTAAGTAAGGGAAATACCTTGATTTCCCCCATTGCAGCAAACAAAGCAAACATTATCTTAAACTCAAAATAGTTGCTTCCTCTCCTAGTACAGTCTCTTATCTGTGTGAAGAGTTTGCACGATTCCAGCATTCTGCATTAACCAAAAGCGTTATATTGATGCACTTTTGAATAACAGCAATTGGATGCATTAAAAATGCTATTAAACTTATCATTTGCACTCCATACACTGTGAACTAATCAGCCACACATAAAAACTCCTTGAGCACAAAGGGACACGTGAACTGAGATACTGAAGTGCTGAATTCAAGGTCATACTGCAGACAAGATTAGGCTGTTCTTTGTGTAAATGCAAAACTGGTTCAGAACCGGTGTAGCTGAACCCTAGCACTGTTCGTGAAAAGATGGTATTTATTTCTTCTAGTACACCAAAAATAAATTAAACCTAAAGCCTTCTAACTTAGCGTTGCATTAGGTACAGTGTGTACAAAAAGCTCTTGCAGAAAACAAATGCAAAACAAAGCTTCACACTTTTTAATTATCTCTCTTGTCCTTCCACGGCCAGCTCCTTTTCTTGCTTCGCTTATCTTTTCCATTTACCTGATGCTTGTGCAGAACTCTCTACAAAGTGTGCCATTACAGAAAGTACTAACAGCGGTACTTAAACCCAATTGTTGACAGTTATTAGAAAACACCATTTAGATTATTGGCAATTCCTGTAGTAAGATATAATTATTAGTGAGCTCTAAGGCAGCAACATTCTGGTGCAGAAGAAGAAAATACCAGCACCTGAAAGAAACTTTATGACTCATAAATGAGTAGTAGGCTGGAAATCTTGCAGTTTTTCATGTATTATTCACATCCTATTGAGGATGATTCTTCTCTCCCTAGAGCAGGATGCTGAAGGTGAGCATTCGAAGTCCCACTGAGGTGCACAGTTGCTCCATGAGCAATGTGTGAGCAGGATGGAGGTAATGGCTGAGGGACAAAACAAGGACGGGAGCTCACTCTCCCCATCAGAACTGATTTCTGTCAGTAGCACTCGTTATATTTTCCATATTATTTATTCAATTTTTAAAATTTAATTAAATTTTTATTTATTCAATTTCCATATATATCCAATCTCACAATTCATATATTTGGGGAAAAAAAATTAGAAGAATACATATACTCACCTACAATATGAGATGTATATAAATGGTTTTGGGCCAGTGTCACTGGCCGGGCACATTAATTTGGAGAAGCTAGAGGAGATGCTGCAGGCAGAAGTGAGGTACACACACTCACCTTGACATATCCCACTGTCTCCCACAGCACCACGTGAAGTAGGGCTTCTTGTTTTCTCTTCATTCATGGTCCCTTCAGGTCCCAGCAGCCTTCAGTATCCAGTTGAACTACAGCCAATTATTTCAGCTTTCCTATGCAGAAATGGCATGCCCAGGACAAAGTTTTATAGATGTCGGTGATAGAAACATAAAACCAAAAGAGATTGAGCTTAAACAGCCTGTCATGGTGCGATGGTTGTGATTAACATCCAAACAACGTGTTGTCTGTTCTTACTAGATCAAAATGGGATAAATCCATACACTAGAAAGAATAAACACAAACTCAAATATCCAGCACCTACTCATTTTCAAGGATGACACTGCTGAACAATAAAGGACTTGGTAGGCATCTAGTAAAATTTTTTAGAGTTCCTGTAATTTTGGGACTATCATAGTGATTGAGATGGGGAGTACCAGTTAGCACCAGTTAGAAGCTGCCAGCTTTGTGAGTTTATCTTCCTTTTGGCCACAGGCACTCCAGTACACTGTGAAGGCTCTTCTTACTGCCAGACACTGAGCAGCTCAGCCTTCCCAGGCCAACTCATTAACCAGTTCGTATTAATTTGCAACAGAAAAGAAGTGGGAAGGGAAGTGGCATTGAATCTGAGTCTCTGGAGACCTAGACCTCAGGAAGAGACTTACAGAATCACGGAAAGGCTTGGATTGGAAGGAACCTTAAAGATCATCCAGTTCCAACCCTCTGCTGTAGGTAGGGACACCTTCCATAGACCAGGTTGTTCCAAGTCCTGTCCAACCTGGCCTTGCACACTTCCAGGGATGGGGCATCAACAACCTCTCTGGGCATGGTTACAGCAGCTGAAGCTGCTGTCACTGCCCACCACAGTGAAAGAATGTTCCTATCTCCAAAGTCCACTCAGAGCTGGAAAAAGCCCCAGATTAGAAACCCCACACCAATCTCCCCTAATTTCAGCCAACGTGCACAAAGAGCAGCGTTGGGCACAGTGTGGAGCAGGATGGGCCCGGGTTGTACCAGGCTTTCATATCTGTGGCTGAATGGTGGTTAATAGTTCCCTGCTGGAAAGTAAAACTTTAGGATATTGCACTGTGTTCCAGAAAAACTCAGCTGACTGTGGCCCATAAAATACTAATATCCTGCAGAGCTCAGTTATATCTTCCTCTTTCCTACTTTGTGTTGCTGGGATAGAAGAAGTAGAAGAATACTCAGTGGCAGCATCAGGCATAAGGTAACCCAGGTTAAAGGAGACAAAAGCTGTTTTTTTCAGCAGGAAGAGGAAGAATTCCCATTTTCCAACACAGTTATGCAGTTGCATGAAGCAAGGAGCAGCATCAGGTATTTGTCACCAAGACTGTAATTTGAGACCTCATTAGCAATGACAAAGAATGTTTAATGAACAGGGACTTATTAGAGTATCTTTCGAAAAACACTTGTCAGCAGGAGTGGAACATGCACAACTCAGGGAGATGGGGAAAAGAAATAAGTCAAAGCAGAGGGAAAATAAAACTGACAGAAAGTGTGTGACCCAAAGAAGAGGGAAACTTCTTCTGTTTCTCTGCACTCCTACTTATCCTGAAGATTTTTGCATCTTCTCCACTGTTTTGTTGCTAGAATGTCATTTTTCTTTCCTACTTGTCAGTCTAACAAGAACATGGCACGTTTTAGAGAGTCATCATCTTTGTTTCCAGATTTGTCTCATCAGCAAATTTACATTTTTTTACATTTGTTCAGCTTGTTGTAACTGACTGATTGTCAAAAGAACTAAGCTTTGCCCAAGGTAGCACCACAGTCCCTGCACAGAAAATCTTTCTCTTCTGAGAGTACTCCAGCTTTTGGTTCAGTAAAGCATCACGTCCCTCTTTGGTCTTCTTTTTATATGTAGAAAGGTTTCTAAAGGTCAATGTGAGAGATGCAGTCGACCCCCTTAGCCAAACTGACAATAGTTTGACACAGGCTCTGAAGGAGGAAAAGGCCTGAGCCACAGCCAGGCCATGATCTCCTCCAGGAAGCTTGGAAAAGTGCAGTGACTTCATGAGCATCAATGCACTGAAGAACATCGAGCATTTAACACCTCAATAGCAGGTGTTTTTTCCAGAGCTCACTTATCAAGGAAGACAGCTATCATGTGGGCACAAGGAGTCCCATTCTAGGAGCCAACCACTTCATCCCATAAATATATCAGCCTGAGGGAGGCTTCTTGAGCTCTTCCTGCCCAGTAGTGTGGCTGCATGGTGGTGACCTCCCCTTGAGCTGGGACACCACTCTAGGTTTGAGGTTCCTTACGTGAGACTGAGAGATCCTTCTTTACATAAGGTGGACAGATGCCTTATTTCTAACAGATTCACTTCCGGGGAGCCACAGCTTCTCTGGGCAATCTGTGCCAGGGCCTCCCCATTCTCACAGGGAAGAATTTCTTCCCAGTATCTCATCTAACCCTGTCCTCTGGCAGTGGGAAGCCATTCCCCCCCTTGTCCTGTCCCTCTCCAGCTCTCTTGGAGCCCCTTTAGGTGCGGGAAAGGGCTCTAAGGTCTCCCTGGAGCCTTCTCTTCTCCAGGCTGGACACCCCCAGCTCTCCCAGCCTGGCTCCAGAGCAGAGGGGCTCCAGCCCTCAGAGCACCTCTGTGGTCTCCTCTGGACTTGCTCTGGCAGGACCCGATGATCATTGTGGATGATCACAAGATTATCCCTGTTGTGGTTCCTTACCTTGTAACACATTCCCTAATGTTATGTTAAATTGCATCTCTGGGAGCTCTGGCCATCTGTTTTCACCAGCTCTAGCACATTCACTCATCTGACTGCCATAAACCACATCTGTGGACACAACAGCTCCATGAGGGCTCTTCTGTTCTGGTTTATTTAAAAAGACCAACCAGAATGAATTTGGGAATTCCTCCATAGGCTGTGTGTTACCCATCCTGATCACTCCTCAACTCCAGTCACACACAAGTACACAACCATTACTTCAACAAAACCACTGGTAGTGCTCCCCTGTCTCAAATCCCTTAAGGTAATTTATTTGATAACAACCTATAATGATTTCATTTATTAGCTTATAGTAGAAATCTTTGCCGTTGCAATTCTTTGGATAACTAAAATGGGATTAAGATAATTTTTTTTAAAGCAGAAATTATTCAACACTCTTCCCCTCTCCTGAAATTACGTGAGAAACATTGCAGTGCAAAACTAAAGACTCAGAACTGGGCCATGTTCAGAATGTCCCTTATCTGTAGGTTTAATTTTATCTTCTTCTCTGCAGGCATACCCATTCAGTGCGTAGGATGAGCTGCTCCAAGGAGGATTCAGATCCACACAACTAAGGCTGTTACTCTCCACTGTGTCATTCTGTGCAATGACTCTGAGATGATTACAGGTATGCCCTCGGTCTCTTAAGCCATCCACTTACCTTTAAGCTTTGCTTTTTATGAACAGTATGGCAAGTACCTTCCTACTGATACAGAGCAGGACATGTGGGCACAGCCCCATGTCACACACTACTGACAAACTCGGACAGACATGCCTGTAATAGCTGATTAAATCAATCCAATCTCACCCCGTTACTGAACATGACTTCAAAGAGACCTTTTGCCGCTCAGTTCCAAGAATTTGATGCTACTTGGCACTGGTTAACAGGGGGACTTGGAGCTTGATTTTCTAAGGAATTTCCTCACATGAACTGAGGAGCATGTGGTCCATACCCTCTTCTCTGGGCACTCAGGTTGTGGAAATAGGTCTAGCTCTGCCCAGGTGAATTGAATGTGCATAGGACCAGTCATTATTTTATCGATGGGTGTCTCTGGCACAGCCTAAGGAGCAGGCTTCAGATTTTCTCTCTTCTATAATACCAAAACTAGTTGTTACTACCAAAACTATGTTACCATGTTACTACCAAAACTAGTCTGTTCTTGATCCCTCTCCCCAGCTGTTGAACAACCACCCCTGAAGTACTACCTTGCTCTAGAGCTGTACACACACGCAATGAGTTTATGTCTGTTTCACATTGTTCCCAATACAAAGGTCTTCCTATTTTGATTCTGTTGCTGAGTTACTCCCTTTATTTATTATGTACTTTCAATAGAATTTATTGTAATCAAAGAAAAGCTTCTAAAAACTCAATGTAAAATTTTCCTTGTGAAAAAATTAAGTGTACTGCTCATCCTTTGAACAGCACAATGGCACTGGAGTTCCTAAGAAAAATTCCTATCCATGGCTGCCTATGGAAATATCCCAATGCTTCCACATTTGCCCAAAGCACCCAGACTTCTATAACTTAACACCACATTTCAAAGTGTTGAAAGTTAAAACTTGCAGAGATCCTTTTACAGTTTCAGTATAATCAGAGTTAATACTGGGCTTTTATCAAGTCAAAAATGTGCTGCCCTATGTGAAGACTGAAATCAGTAACACATGCACAGGGCCAAGACATGGTGTTTAGCTATTTTTACCCAACTCAGAAGTAAGCTGCCACAATTTTCACACCGTACACTGCCATCTTCCGCTAAGAATCTGAAAGAATCTTCTTCAGAACTAGAAGTGGGACAACATTGTATTTTCCAGTTTAACCTCTTCTTGCAAGTTACAGAGCACTATGGCACAAAAACCTATAGAGCAAATGGCTAATTCTTTTAACAGGGTAAAAGTCTTGACAGTTTCTTGCCCACTTTGAGATGCTGGGATAATTGACTCTTCCTTTTCAGACTTAAATACCCTACTACAGAGCAGATGTAACCTCTTTGATCCAACTAGGGAACTAAGAAACTCCCATGTCTGCAGAGCATCTTCCTGAAATATTGGGAAATTACTCAATATTTGCAAAGATAACAGGCCCACATGACAAATCTGGGGACTTGGAAATTAGAGCTTTCCAACACAGCATGTGTAGTCTAGACACAGAAACAACAGAGTCTGTATATTACTGGGATTTCCATTTGTTTCCTTATTAAGCTGAACATGACTCACTATTGATCAATGCACACTGCATGCACACACTGCTCCAAAACCAGATTTTTCCTAGGTTCATTTAAATGCACTGGTAAAATTAATCTAATTTATCCCAGGTGGGGATTTGTTGTCCAAATCTAGAACAACTTTGATAAGATTTGTCTCAGTAACACTCTTGCACAGTGTTGATGTTCAAATTCAGCAGTTCTAAGGTGGTCAAGTTTGTGTTGCAGCATTTGAGCAAGTCATTCACAGAGGCAAGTTACAGATCCCTAAAGCTCTGTTTCAGAGACACCAAACAGAATTTTTCCTGTAGTCCAATCTGCTGTGACCACAGCTCACACAGAATCTGCAAGCAGAGCCAGTAACTGCTCTCTGAAAAGCTTGTTTTAGCATGATTTCATTTTTCAGTAGCATGAAATCCCTCACCTACACCAAGAATCTTGCCGAGTGCCCATCCAAGTGAAAAGTTAGACAAAAGTTCTTCTCCATGCCCTACACTGAAGAACAGAAATAGGGAAATGGTAGGTATGCAAAAGGGGAAGTTGCTTGTTTTCAGGATAGACTCATTTATATTGCACAGTGAAGTGTTCCATTGTGCTGGTGAAATGACACAAGGGAAGTAATGCAGCTGTCGGAGACAACAACCACAGGCCTTTGTGTACAGTTTCAGTATTGCTGGGCGGCTGGTTCTGGGAAACCTGCTGGGATGTAAAACAGGCAAGAAAACCCCTAATCATTTGTTACCTTATCCCAAAGAACACGAAGAAAGTATTGCTGCCTTCCATACAAGTAAGAGCTATTAAAAGGTAATATTTATCTCTTCATGGCTTGGAGCTCATTTTGTGCCTTGATAAACGCCTGTTAAACTGATGACCTGATTCTCCATTTTTTAAACAACCAAATAAATGAATTTATTTTATCTAAAATTTTAGAGCTGGTTCGAAAACAATATAAAATAATTCTTTCAGAATAAATTAACACTTTTAGCTTTATTATTTCACATAAGTGCTTTTCCATTAGTAGAGAAAATTCTGGAGATACAGTGATTCTCCAGAATCAGGAGATTTCCTTTTTTCCTAAACCATTAAAAAAAATCCTGATATTTTTATCGCCCTCCTCTGAGCTACTCAGTCACAAGACACTTCCCATCACTTCCTTCATCCCACGGCCAATATCATGAATTTCACTGTTACAACTCTTCATTCATTGGGTCATTTAAATAAAACATTGCAGTTCCATCAACAAAATGTAAGAATGAGGCTGACCACTGCTTCCTGTAACCAGCACCCTGAGTGACAGTAACCAAACCCTAGGGAAGAGCACTGCTTGATAGGAAATACTGATGCTCCCCCAGAGGGATCCCAAGCCCAGCCATTTGCCAGCCAGGGTTTAGAACTGGAGTGCACAGCTATAAAATCAGACAGAGAGAAGGCAGATTCTGAAAGCTCAGGGACCCCACCTTGGCTTAGGTGACTGCAACTTTGGCGTGGCTGTTTATCATCGTGTGAACTAGACTGCCATCATCTCAGGCCTTATTTTGGGTTTGTAAGTTTAAAATCCAAACAAATAGACCAAAAAAGCTTATTTTCTTGATGTGTCAGGATACATAAATTAACCAGGATCTGAGGAAGTCTGAAGTGATTGTTCCCTGTATTCTTACAAGATGGACTTTTGCAGATAGGGTTTAAGGTGCTGGCTTTAAACTATAAAAGCCCTTGATAAATTGGGACCTAGTGATAAAGCAGAGATTCCCCTGGCAGGTTCCTTGTTGTGTCCCCTGAAAGCAGAAAGAGATGCCAGGAACAAAACTGCTGCATGAGAACCTTGACACAAATGTCCCCTGGGGTCAACACTGCAGGAAAAATATAGATATTTTCTATAACTATTTTTAGATTATTTTTTCAGACATGTATTTTGACATGCTTAGTTATAAAAAAGTAGCAAAATGAAGAAAAAAAAAGTAAAAAAAAAATTTAAAAAAAAAAATGCCGAAGGCTTTTTTTCTTTATTAATAAAAATAGAAAATGAAAGATGGATTAACATGTGTTAATATTTTTTTTGGTTTATCATTCTCCCCTCCCGTCTCTCTCAGTAACAAAGCAAGCAAAGTAAAAGGAAAAATTTTAAAACAAAATAAACCAAAACCAACCAACCAAAACCCCTAAACAAACAAACAAATGAAAACCCCACCTTTAGTAACAAAAATGTTACTAAATGAATAAATTTTCAAGGCAAGCACTCTACATCATTATATTTTCAAGTAAGCTTGAGAGAGGAAATAACACACACTGGAAAGAATTCCTTTTCATGGTAAAAGCTACTCTTCAAGAAACTTTTTCTGTGTTGACTGTTGGGAGAGGGTGGGTAGGGAGGAGAGGAAAGATGCAAGTCTCATGAAAATTTCCCAGTAGATAATCAAATACATGGCTTCTAATTTTTTATCATCATGGACTTCAGATATATGATTTATTATATCAATGTAAAAAATAAACCAAACCCCAAACAAGGATAAGTCCTTTTCTGTAGGTGCAAAAAATACTCACTGATGCAGACCGCTAATTTTCAACAATCCTAACAAACTCTGGCTATATGGAGTATTTCTTCCTCTCTCCCAATATCAGAAAATGCAGAAGGCTGAAGAGAAAACAAAAGTTAAACCAAACCATTTAAAAATACAGTACTGTGACAAATTTTATTTCATTTTGATTGATACTACATGCTTACTACCACTAGGAACAAACATGCCTTTTTTTTGGTTTCTTTTGGACTTTTTATGTTTTTTTTAAACCTATATTAAATGTTGACCTAAACTTTGCTGTGCCTTGGGAATCTGGCTCAGGAGTTAACCGCAGGATTTTTTATTTAAATAGATAAGCATTTATGTTTGAAAATAAGACAAAAACAGGTGAACAGGAAAATTAAATTACAAATTCAGTTCATACAAATATCTTTTATACTATGCACTAAATCCTGTTAATTAGCTGAGGTCTTTTAAAAAATCTTAAAATACTTATGAAACATTATTTACAAATTATATAAATAAGATCTAGGCCACTTAAATTAGCCAATACAACAAAAAAGTCACCTTTTTGTATAGTGTGTACTAAAAATGTTCTTGTTTATTGATCATAACCCAGTTTGCAGTATAAAATGTTTGTTCACTTACATCAAAATGGGTTCCAATAGAAGGAAGGAAGGTATTGGTTCCAAAAGAAAACAATCAATATAATAAATGCTTAAAATCAATGAGGCTTCTTAATGTTCTGTTCTGCACCATTTGCAGTCATTTTTAGAAGTCCTTTCTACAGTATTTGTCATGTGAACAGGTCATCTCAAAATAGCAGAGACATAGTTTTAGCAACGGGAAAATACTCAGTACATTGCTCACAAGTCACAAAGACCTTACCAGGAGGGAGAGGCAGAGAATGGAATGTCAGTGGCCAGCACAAGCCTTTACAACATTTAACTTAAAAGGCAGCATTTATAGAACTAATCACAGACTATACACATCCTGCACTCAACAGCAATCAAAAGAACTGGAAAATATACATTTAGGAAAACAAAAGACTGTTGGTTTTCCATTACCTTGGTTCAAATTCATGCGTTTCTCCTTGTCTTTTGTTTTAAAACCAGTATTGACACCACCAACAACTATAACTACTTTTTCCTTTAACATAATATATGGCAGGTAACTACCGTACGTGAAAAATGTACAATAAAATATGAGAAATCACTGAATTTCCTATGCAGACACATGAAAATATAAAGCCATACAGATTCCAAAGTGCCATGAATACCAAATTCAAGTGATGGTTTATAGTATGTAGGAAAGAAACTAAATGAAACTTGCTCTATGGGTTACTGAGCCCTTCAGCTGTATCCTCAGTCTCCCCTTTGGCAGCTTTAGTGAGAATTTCCATCCATTTCATCTGCAGCTCTTCATCTTCCGCACTGAAATAGAGAGTTTGATGGGACTGGCAAAGCTTAAAAATGTGCTTCACTTCAAACTTCTCACCAGAACCTGGTAAACTGACTTCATAGCCAGGCAGAGGGATAGGACGTAGGTTTCGTCCGTCCTAAAGGAGAGAGAACAAATGTAAACATCCAGGAATAAATGCTATCTGAAAAGGGAGGAACAGGGGTATACTGCATGGAGCCAGCAGGCACACATTGCAGGAAGCACATGGATGCAGTCCCAGGTACACGTGCACTTGGCTCCTTGTTTAACACTGCAGCGCAGAAAGCAGGGAAGAGGCAGTATCAACTGTTCAACTTAAACCAACAAAAAGCAGTGATTTATTGGTGCTTTATTCTTCCTTTCACAGTAAATATGGCCAGGGATTTTCATGCATTTTCATGTAACTTATGCATGTGTCTTTTACAAAATTCCCATTACATTAGGTACGGGCAATGGGATCCAGCTGAGAAGAGTCTGGTGTTGCTCCCTTTGACCATCACAGGATATTTTGCAGGATTGGTTAAAGGGAAGCAAATAAGCAAAGCTGGACCCTGAGAGACACCAAGACAACTAAAGGGCAAGGGAAAAGTCTTTGAAATAAAGGAGAATTTTTGATTTTCAGTCACTTATGATGCCTTTGAGAGTTGTCAAGGAAGCCAAATTCCTGACAATTCTTTAAAGGCCAGATGGACTCACCGATCTAACCAGTGATACAGCTCTCTAACAGCCACATCTTGAACAACCAACTCCTCTCCGAAGCTCTCAGAAAAGATGTATTTTAGCAAGGCAGGGTGTGCCATGGCCAAGCAACCTCTTCAGCTGCTCCCAGCAAAGTGTTTCTAAAGATGAGTCCCCAAAATGAAGTCTTAATCACAGACTTCTGAATCACAGGCATCAAGCAGCTGTACAAAGCTGTCACTTTCTGTAGCAGCTACCTGTGTTGCAGCCCCATACCAAGGCTAACGAAGCATCCCACAGAGAATTTGCAAAGTCATTCTTTTGTCAGTCCACACCAAATGCAGATGACTTGGTAAATCTGGAAGAGGACTAAAATTCTGAGAACAATGGCGAAAAAGATGGCTACTTTCCTAACACTTTGTCTAAAGGAACTCAAGTATCAAAACTGCTCACATCTATGCAAACACATACATTAACTAAATGGGCAAGAAATACACAGTCAAAAATGTGTCACAGTTTATCAAAACAATACAGACTTCTTGATTTATTCGTCTATTGCTTGTTATTGTCATACAAAAATGCCAGAGTCCAACTGCTTGAAGACCAAGCACTATTCAACAAGATTTAAGGCAGCTTTAGGCCAAACACTAAAGAATTCAGTTTCCATTTGAGTGTAACAATTCGTCCTAAATGCAGCACAGTTTCTATTCTCTGACACCACAGCCACATCCCTATAAATAGGAAGGTCTTGCCCATGCAGAAGAACTGGCATGTACAGAGCAGCTCCTGCACACGTGGCACTGCTCAGGCAAGCAAACATGGGACTGATGAACACAAATGCACAAGAGCACATGCAAACTCAACCATGCCTGTTTCACTGGTCTCAGTTTGGAAGAGTAGACATTCAGACTTATCACATGGCAAATTGTAAGTTGCCCAAGACGATGACAAATGATGTTGTTTGTAGCCACGAAGTGCACCATAAGAGCAAATTGATGTTTGAGTTGTATGTGTTGCACCTACCCAACATGTGCAGACACAGGCAAATTAAGCAGTCTGCTTTGGTCTTTCATCCTCCCTTTTCTTAATAGGCTGCCTTTGGCACTTTACCTGCCTGATCCAAAAGGAAGGGATTTACATTATCTCTGAAAAGCTGCACTAGTGACAGGTAAAGGTGAAGCAGTTGGCCTTGAGGAATACCCCACCCCCAATCCAGACTTATCTTTGGGACCAGCAGCATCTCTGGATGCCCTTTGCCACTAAGCCCTTCCCTCCTACCTGAAGCCCAGCAAATCCAAGGGCTATTATGGACCCATGAGGTATTCCAGCCCTATACTGAGCATGTAAGTAGGATTCACAGGCCTTAAAAGGCCTGAACAGTAGGCTCCAGTTCTAAGAGCCTACTGGATTTGGCTGGTTGGACTGTATTTTTAAAAAATATTTCTGCATGCAACATAGTAGGACTGAATGATACTGGTATTTCATCAAACCAAAATACCCAGTGCTGAAAGTGCTTCACTTTAGGGCTGATTACAATAATTCTCCTCTGATAGGGAGTGAGTGATAGATAAAAATCTAGTAGATGTGTAATATTGTCAGCAATCACAAGCCCTATACACTCATCCTGACTCTCAGCAGCACAATATTATCTAGGATTATTTCTCTAGGTAATTACAGCAGCATGTATTTATTGTTCTATTACAGCCACTGCAACACCCAGGGTTTAATATTTGGTAATAGACAACTCAGTTCCACCATACAGGCAGTTCTATTACAGGCACTCCTATGTACAGACATGCCTGTTGCACTGCTCTTTGCAGTGTGTAACCTCTCTCACTAATGGCACCTCTGTAATTTCCCCCTCCTACTTTTGAGTGGGCTTAGAAAACCCCTGTTTTTTTCTACCCAAACTCCAGCCTTTACCCACTCATGATCTAACCCCAACCTTGCACAAGTCATTGAGAGACTCCTGTGGTGCAAAGATCTTTAGGACCAAAAAAGGGCAGGCAGAGTTTTGTCCAGGGCCGGGTAAAGTTTCTACTAAACAGGATCAACAGGCAAGCCAAAAAAAAAAAACCTTCTCAAAAACCCTGAGCTCAATTTCAGACTCTACTCCCTTATTTTCTAAAAGTAAATCACATTTACATGATGAATAGAAGATTTTTCTTCTTTATAAAGCAAAATTTTCTCTTGGTTCAACCTTGATCTGATATATGCATATATATACTAGCTCTAACTAATTTTACCCTTCATATTTCTCCAGAATCCAATACTTTTCTAGCTAGCGTGGAAACCTTAACTTTGCACATCTCACTCAGGTAAGTTCATGTCAGAGCTTGGCAAGTAGCTGTGCATTTTACAATGGCCAATGAGGTCAGAAGGTCCAGGTGGAGCCCTTGAAAAACAACACTAATTTCTCTTAAAACTGCTGCTCCTTACACTTGACGTGGTCTTGCTTATAAGCAAACTCTTACCATTTGGCTGAGATAAACCCGACAAATAGCTGTATAAATTCTATCTCCATTTGAACACAAATCAAATTGATATGATTTTCAAACCTCAACAAGCTGGGAATTTATTCTCATACATAAAGCCTTACACAGGACTGGAACTGCAAACACTCAGGCGATTAATTAATTCTCCAGGAACAAGGATCTAAAGCAAAAGAGCAGTTTTCCTACTATTTTAAGTCTGTGAGTCATGTTTCTACCTGCACTAGCATCCCTTCTTAGGTGTGAGGGCCAGGGGTGCAGAGGAAGAAGCTTTCACTGTATTCAAAGCTCCAGATTCAGCTTGGTTTGCTGCTTCTTCCCAAGAGGCAGCTAGTCTTTCTGTTCGTAACAGTAATCCCCCAACTTTCAAACTTCTACAGCCATGCTTTACTCTGTGTTTCAAGATCTTTAATACTATTGTTGGCCATATTATTCCCAAAAGACACCTCTTAGGCACTGAAATGCTTCTTTGCAAGTCTAAAGAGGTCTGTGAGATCCACTGAGGTGGTTGTACAAAACAGAACTATGCCTGTACAGAACAGAACTATGCCTTAAATATTACAAGGGAAAATAATATTTAAGCACATGAGTGGCTCCCTACTGATTCCAGACATTCAGACACCAGTAATGAAGCTCTGGAAGAGATTTTCCTCAGAAGTCTAGTTTATCCTACACAAACCTGAATTAACAAGAATGTTGGATTAATATCAAGGAATAGTTCTTGCTTCTTAAGTTTTTCCTGCAGTTGGATGCAAATTGAAGTATACAAATGGGAATGGCAGGCCCTTGTAGAAAGGATTCACTTTTGTTGTTTATAGTCTCATTCCTGACAGTAAATCCTGGTTTTGTAATGTAAGATAGATAACTTTGTCCTGTTACTTTCTTGACACTTTATTGGGAGATTTATCTTGCACCTGAAATAGTTGAGAACACTAACCACTAAATTTAACTATCATAAAATTGACAATCAGTGTTGAAGGTACCCTTTTTCCCTAAAAAATAGGATTGTACTAATAATATCAGCAGAGGCTCAAGACCAAATTTGGTAGGACATGGACAAAGTACACAGCAACTGAAGCAGAGAAGCTCTTCCAGCTTCCGTCTGTGACTTTGCATAGCTGTCAGGTGTGGCCTGCAGAATTGAGCATTGTTCTGTTTACATTGAATGCATATGATTTAGGTCTATGGATTATTATTTGTGCTGTACTGCAACAATCGGTTGGGCAGTAGGAGAAATTCTAAATCACACTGTGTAAGGGGTGTTGCTTCCTCTCAACTTCTCACCCCTGCCACCTCTTAGATGACACAAGGTGTTTCTGTGTGAGGAAGGCCAAAGCCCAAGTGTGAGACAACGTGGCTTGGTACGTGTGGGTAAAGAGCTCACACTGGCCCTAGGCTGAGGCACAGCTTGCACATCAGTTGAAAAGTTCCGTGTGTGAGGCTGTTCTCTCTGTTTGGCTTTTGAAAGCATTGTTCCTTTCCCCAGACCCTGACTCCAGAGAGAGCCAAGGACTGGGTTTGTTGCCTTCGTTTCAGTGCCTAGTCTGAGGCTGTTTGCTTTTTCAATGTGTGATTTCAGCCACACGTGTCCCACTGACTAGGAGGGAAGCCAGGCAACTCACTGCCGTCAGGATGAATTGGAAACTTACCTAATGTGGGGTTCAACCCACACATGGAGCCAAGGGGGCTGAAGCTCCAAATTCAAGCTTTCAGCCTCTTTGAGCACCATGTTTAAAACACTATACAAACTTGTTCAAAGCCAGAGGTGGTCCTGCTGACAAGCAGCGAAATGAACACGGCTCTAGCGACACCGTGTAGTATTTGTTGAAAATCAGCTACAGAGTGAGCTTTATTCTGAAATGCTTTATAAAATCATGGGGGAAATTGATTTTCTCAACTGTTCCTAGCCACAAACAGATGCTAATAAAAGGAAAAGCTTCTTATCACTGCAACTACAGCAGGCTGAATTCAGACCCATTCCTTCTTCTATCCCACACAGGAGATAAAACAAAGCTGTGTATAAACATGTCAAATGCCAAATACAAAACTGGATATGGGGAATCTCATTTCAGCCTTGTCATTCTTCAGCGCTAAGGAAGCATGAGTGATATTTCTACTTTGGATATAGATGTTTCTATCCCTTGACTTCCATCACACACTAATGCTAGTTAGCTTCAAGAACACATTTAGAGACAAAAATATCTTATTAATGTAAGTATTTCAAGTAAAGATAAAAC
Source organism: Dasyornis broadbenti (assembly GCA_013397935.1). Classification (NCBI taxonomy): domain Eukaryota; kingdom Metazoa; phylum Chordata; class Aves; order Passeriformes; family Dasyornithidae; genus Dasyornis; species Dasyornis broadbenti. The sequence continues at coordinate 174,923 of VZRN01002588.1, read as the reverse complement.
CCCATGATGCTATGACAAGGAGCTTTACCATTTTTCAGGCTGAAGAACATCTACATTTTCACAAATTCCTCTACCCCATCAACCCACAACTAGGTTTAAAAAAAAAGCTTGAACCGGCAATTGCAATATCCAGCCTCCTTTGCAGTTCTATGCATTTAACATGAAAGTGCTTTCCCTAATGACAGACCAGTAAAACCTTTGAATACACCTGTCTGAAACCTCTAAAAAAGCCAAAGCATAACCTAATTATCCTTGTTTTGTCCTTTTTTTCCCCTAAAAATTTGAATGGAAAAGTGATGAGCTTTAACATTTGCTCAAAACTGTATCAGCAGTAAGCACAGGTAACAAGGTAATCTGAAATCGCTAAGGCTTTGTGCTGTATCCAGAATAGAAAATTCAGTTTTGTTGAAACCATGCCAAATCCTTTGACCCATTTCTCAGCCTGACATATTTAAACTTATGCTTTTTTTTTTTTTCCCCCTGTGTGTTAACCCTTGTGAATGCCATCTTACTTGGCTGCTTCCTTGCAGATACAGAACAAGAGGTTCACTCTTGGGGATGGTCACCCACATTTTGTACCAAGTCTTCCCTTTTTCAAGAAACTGGAGGTAGCTGCTGAAGAGGCTGTTTTCAGCTGCAAGGATGCTTTGTTTCTGGATGAAGGGGAAAAAAAAGAAAACAGAGATGTTTCCATTGATGTTTAAGTGTGCAAAATAGTTAGAATTAAATATAAAATACTCAAGTTGTGCAGAGTCAAATAACACTGGAGGGCAAATGTTGGCTAGGCCATAACCAAATAAAAAATCAATAATTATTATATATAATTTAAAAATAGCATAATTCCATGTAACAGAGGCAGAGGCTGAACCACCATTCCCAGTGGACATGAAGTTAAATTCAACTTCCAGCCAGTAAATTGAGAATGGTAATTAAGATGATGCAGCTCATTTCTTGCTTAGCAAATTAGGCTGGGAGATTACTTCAAATTAATGCAAAGGGTGTATTAACAGATCCTCTTGTGCATGGATGGAGCCAAATCAGAGTGCAAAAAAAGATTGCAAGAAATTGTTGTGCTCTGACAGAAGGCAAAGAAAATCAAAATTCCTGTTCACATCAGGATTTGCACAGAAGCCTCCTGAAGATTTCTGGCAGCTGCTAATAACATTTGTAGAGTGGCAATCTCCTCAGCTGCTACTAAGCTTGTTAAGAAAGTTTAATGTAAATAGAAGGGAAAGAAAAAGCCTGACTCTGATAATTTTCTTTCTATACACTGGCTTTCTTACATTTCACCTCATCCTTTGAAAATTTAACAAAAACACTAGAAGCCTGAGCAGAGGAAGGAAAAAGTACACTTCTCCTTGGGTTTTTACAGCTTTTTGCTGTAATCTGCTTTCTGATGTAAAGCCATGGGTCACATTTCACAGGTTTGCCTCTCGGCTTTCCAGACTGACAGTGCTCTCTCTTCCCTGTGTAGGTGCAGGTTTTCACTTGAAACTTTTCCTCCTGAAAGAGTGCTGTAAAGTTTGTCATGAGATACCACAGACTCTATTGAAACCCATGAAGAGCTCATCATCTGTAGGCATAACTGGAACATATATCACAGAATCACAAAATGGTTTGGGTCAGAAGGGACTGTAAAGACCATCTCATTCCAACCCCCTGCCACAGAGGGGAATGTCTGATACCATATCTGAAGGTTTTGATGGGATCAGGTTCTGGATCCAGAACTTTCTCTGCGCTCTGCAGACCTGGCAGCTCAGGACAGGACAATGTGGACCTGCAGCTTTACCCACTCTGTCACTGAGACCTTGGATATGTTTGAGTACAAAGCTGACAAAGCCCCCAAGCAGCAGAGTTCATTCTGGGACACCATGCTAGTGTAAGTTTGCCTGCTCAGGTACGTTACCAGCCTGGAACAAAATATGACATACTGGGAAGCAGAGTAGGGCAGGGTCTAAGAATCACAGAGCCATACAATTGCCTGAGTTGGATGGGAACTACAAGAATCATTGAGTCCAACTCCTGGCCTTGCACAGACACCCCAACAATGTCACCCTGTGCCTGAGAGCTTGTCCAAAAAACTCCTTGAGCTCTGGCAGCCTTGGGGCAGTGCCCACTGCCCTCGGGAGCCTATTCAGTTCCTGACCACCTTCTAGGGGAAGAATCGTTTCCTGATATCCTGATATCCAGCCTATATTTCCCTGTTTGAGGGAGATTACTACAGGACCTCTGGGTCTGCACTTGCATGTTTATGTTTCTTGCATAGAGCCCATCTTGTCTCCACATAGTTTGGTGTGACAAGTGGTATGACAAGGCTGGGAGGAAGCCTAATGGCTCTGAGGGGTGGCTTCCAGAAAGATGTTTTTCAGGATACGGTGGTTTTTACTATATGGTGCATCTATTCCCCCATTTTACATGAGGTATTCAGAGCAGAATGGTGAAGCTCAGACTATGGGGGAAAGATAATTGGCCATGAAGTTAAGTTTGCAGTGTGTCAGTGGCTCTTTCAAGAATCTGATGTCCCTATGGGTCCACTTCCGATTAAGATTATGTCCTCTTTAACATATCTAGCCACTTCTGGCTGTATTTCATAGGTGAAATAAATAAACCCTGTTTCTTCAAGGTGGCCCATGAAAACATGGCTTGTAATGGTACAGTTCTGCCCATGGTCTAAAAACCAATTAGTAAAAAAAAAAGTTCCAGTTCTGTGGGTGAAGATAAAAAAATCAGTTTGCCAACACGTTTCTTATTCTTGTAAAAAGTAGGGGTAGGATGTTCTGCTCTCAGGGTGTAAAGCTTGGTGCTACCTGTGGCAATGGTGAAGCAGTAGTTTACACAGTACAGCTTGTGGATGTCAAGTTTTGGAGAAAAGTGCCTGCATTGTAGCAGGGTTGAGAAAATTCCAGTCAATAGTCACAGTCTTCCAGAAGGATGCCATTGCACAATCGCAGAATCAACGGAATAGGCTGACTTGGAAGAGCCCCACAAGGATCATCAAGTCCAACATTTAACCCTGCACAGGACATCCCCAAGAGTCACACCATGTGCCCCAGAGTGTTGTCCAAACAGTTCTTGAACTCTATCAGACTTGGTGCTGTGGCCAGCAGCACTTCCTCAGGGAGACTGTCCCAGCTTCCAACCAATCAACTAAGAAAAAAATTAATTTCAATAGTATTTTGACAGGATGTGAAATAAAGAGTGTAAAAAAAAAGGACATGGAATTAAAACTGAAAAAACAGATCTCTTTTTTTGAGTAGTTATTGTGCACAGCTCAAGATTGGAAATGCACCATAAATAAAAAGAAGCCAAAGGCTTTTCCCTCTTTTTCATAACTTTGGAAGCTGAAGCTTAGCTGCCAAACCTGTGTGCATCCCTGTGTAATCAGCATCCTATGACAAACGCTCACCATCTACAAAGAGCATCCAGGCTTCAGGCACGTTCAATGCGAGTCATGGGTCAGATGATTAAATATCACGGTGGTGTAGAAAAGAAAACCAATTTGATTAGTTTTTAATAAATACACTAAACAAAGAGAGAGCCTCACAAAGTTCCTTAGCCAGAGACTGTACCTCTGCAGCTAGTCTTTTCTTCTGTTCTCCAACTGCTTCCACCCCAGGGCTGCACGGGCTTGCTGGAAGCTGCAGGAAACATTCTTTACACACTCGATTATGACGGCTGTTATCTGCAAGTGGCTTAAACTCGGAGCATTTTGCACAGATCACCTGTAACAGAAAGATGGTGTTTAATTAGCCATGTTTAAAACACAACCCTTTAACAAAGAAATTGACTTGCAGAATGGTTGTTATTAAAATAAAATTCTATGAAAACTAATGTAAACATAAGATAGAGAGACCAACATAATATTCACTATATTTACCTCCATTAATAGTTAACATATTTGTGATCCCATTCCATAGACCAGAGTCTGCCCCTCCTCTTCCCCTCACAAGGAGTAGCTAACCCCAGTGAATCTCCCCTCAGTCTCCTCCTCTCCAGGCTGAAGAGACCAAGTGCCCTCAGCTGCTCCTCACATGGCTTCACTTCACCGTCTTTGTTGCCCTCTTTTGGATGCTCTCTAATAGCTTAATACCATCTTTAATACTGTATGTTCAGCTGTCCATTTTAGAAGGGCTGCTGTCTGAGTGAAGTGAGGCTGTCTGAAGGCCATCGCTTCTGCAAACAAACTACAACCCCCTCCCCAGATACACGCCCATCCTCAGGGAAAACACCACCTTTCTATCCACTGAGGCACTGAATTTGTCTTTAAAGCAGCACAAACTGGGACACTTGCACCAGTTTTGCTCTTTTCTCCCCCGATACCCAGAGAGTAAAGCAAGTGGAAAAACCTGCTCTGCCAATGACTTGCTATGAACTAGAATGTCTTTTAGTCCCTCCACTGAAAAAATAAAAAATTGTCTTCAATGGTCTCTGCAGAGGACACTCAACAGCTGAGCATGCTGAGATACTTACTGCCCCACACTGCTTACAGTGGTGCCGCCTCTTCGTGATGGAGTTAAAGCTCTCACTGCAGCTCTTACAAGCCTGTTTCTCTTTGTCTCGCTTGGATTTGGAAGATTTCCTAGAGGACTCACTCTGAAAATAAAAGTACATGATTAAAAAATAATAGTTAAAAAATGGCAAAATTGTTCATAGACTTCTACTTACAAAGATCCTCTTTGGAGTTCACACCATTTTAGGAAAGAATTTGTATAACTCTGCTGCTTGCCTCAGCTGGATGGCTGGCTTAACCATCAGGGGACTCTGAGGGGGACATTATGTGGTCTCAGCCCCTCTCTGCCCACTCATGTCCTTATTGCCATGGCACAATCTCCTCTCCCTGTCTGTCAGTGAGGAGGAAGAGGAATGGCCAAGGTGGATATCTCAAAAAAAACTTCCCTTCCAGTGCTCACGTCTTCCTTTTTTAAGGTACATATTGACTTTGTGAGTGTGTTGTAAACTTCCCTCCCTTAGAGGGGAAGAGATTGTGAAGACTCTGGGGAAAATGGCTTGACTGAAGAAGTGAATGGTGTTGGGAGTGGACTTTGCACGATCCAATTTCAAATGCTTAATTCAGGAATTTTCTTAGGCTTCCTCCCAGCCCAAGACGAAGCATAAAGCTCCTCAGGAAGTCAGGGACACCCACACCAGGAATCTGCACTATCCGCTGTCTAGGTGGCCAGGCAAGGTTATCCTCTAAACCCAAGCTGGTACCTGAAGTCACTCAGCAAACTCTACTGCACAGTTGTCTGATAAACTGAACAGCATTACTGGATCCAGCATAAACTGGACTTCCCATGCCCGGAGGTGTTCAAGGCCAGATTGAATACGGCTCTGAGCAACCTAGTCCAGTCGAAAGTGTCTCTGCTCATGGTGGGGGTCGGAATGAGATGATCTTTTAGGGTCCTCTTCATCCCAAACCATTCTATGATTCTATGATTAACATGCCAACATGCAGATCACAAAAATACAACTTCACATGGGCTTCAAGTAGATTTTCTGTTTTGTTTTCTTTTAAAAAATAAATAAATACTATTCCTCCTCCCCAGTCAAGCTATGTGCAAGGGAGTAGCAGTTTCCTGGGGGCAAGACTGGGGTACCCCCAGACAGGAAGCATCCACATGGAGACCCAAAGGATTGGCTGTACCACATTCCTCTGGCACAGCTCTTTCATGAGAGAGGTTTGACAACTCTTCATTTTTGCTTGCTTGGCACAATCATCTAACAAACTACTGGGAGAATAAACATTCCCTCTAAAACAAAAGGGTAGAGGTATTTTACATGTTTTCTGGAAATCAGCTGCTGAAGATCAACTCCTCTGTAGGACAGACAGATCATGGCTCCTTGACAACCCTCCTTCCCAGGAAAATCTTTCTATTCACCCCAAGGTCTCATGTCAGTGGTTATGACTAACCTACAGAAACCAGTAATAGAGATTTTCAGGCCAATTAAAGAAAAAATATCGAATTTTATAGGCTGACACCACTCCCATCTTTCAGCCTCCTCAAGTCTGCCTTGGATTCCCTGCTTGTGGAGGAAAGCTTATTGTATTTCAGCAGAGCCACTGGAACCACCCTGCTTTATAATGCTATTACACAACAAAACCACAACTAATTACCTCAATTGCAATGAATCTTTTCAATTTTATTATCTTTTTTACAGCTGCAATAGCAATGTTTCAAAATTGTATACAAGCACGTATACAAGGATGCTTGGCAATTCAGATTGGTAAAGTGCAGTCACAGATTTGTTCATTCAGGACAATCACTGTAACCCCATAAATACACATATTAATTGCTCATCAAAGCAGAATGTCTGCAAGTCCCGATCTTCCCACAATGGAGCAGAGAGCAGTATTTCACTTTCCTTGTAAAGAACCATTATAACCACTACGACACCAAACGGAACAATGCCTAGGATGAGTCATTGGCAAGTCTTTCCTTCCAGGCTCTATCAGACCCCTCCAAGTAACACAGATAATAAGGCCAGTTCCAAAAGCTTTAACTGATCAGCAGATACCTCCAGAGTAACTTTTTTATTTGTATCGCACCGATAAAAGTCAGCTGTTTCTCACTCTGATTTTGGTGTTAATACTATTTAATGTTTTACAAGCCTGATTATCCTTCCACAAGGGAGGGATGGATTGCCTTTAAATTGTCAGATCAGAGCAATTGGCAGATCTCTGGTCAGCCTTATTTCTTCTCATCTTAATAGTTCAAATCTGCATATAGCATAATAAGGCTTTTGATTCTTATATTAATCACAATTACACTGGTGTTACAGGAATGGCAAGAGCAAAAATGAGGGCACCTGTGAGCTCTAGCTGGAGGATAATCACAAATACTAAACAAAACCAATTTGTGGCTTTCGGTAGGCACCTCCATGTATGCACCTACATAAGAAAAACCTTGTAGTTCCCCTACTATGGATCAGGTGGGCTGCTTCATGTGGAAACTGGTTAATTTGGTTATACTTCATTAGGAATATCCATCATCTCCCACATGCATGCTCTACAACACAGATAAGACTCAAGCTGAGTATTTCCTCTAAGAGATTTTCTATTTGACTTCCTCCTCAGCGTGGAACAGTCTGGACAGTGTCCACTTCCAAAAATGACCCATATATTGACAAAGAAAGAAGGCAAAGCATATTGTATTGGGCAAGATTTGTTAGGACAGTTCTGCAAGAGCTTCTATTTTACACCATTGTATTTTAACTTGTGCTGTAGCATATAACAAGCACTTAATACGATCTTCACTATTCCAAAAAGATGTTTAAAGATGTATTTAAGTGTTTGATGAATGCCAGCAATGTTTCACAATATTTCTTGACATTGTGAGAATACAGTGAGAACAGGAGGGTTTGAAACATTGCTATTGTAACTGCAGAAAAGACAACAAAAATGAAACAGTCTTTATTACTTGGCAAATTCCAGGGAGCTATTATAGAAGAATGACTTTTTCAATAATGTGTTATTTAACTGCTGACACTGTAAAAGAATTAAAAAAAAAAAATGCTTTCCATTCCTGTGAAAATGAGGAGTCCTTCCTGCACTGGCAGTGCCTTCATCCCACCCAGTGATGGCTCAGGTGACCTTGACACATATTCCTAACACATCATCTGAACAGAGGAGCTTTTGTAGCGAAAAGGACATGCATTGTAACTCACATTGTTCATCGTAGATAAATTTAACAGTCACTTTGCAACTGTGTCCTTTATTCCACAAGCTACTTTATTTACTGATGCTTGTTAAAAGGGGTGCTAACAAAGAGCTGCCCTCGCTTCAGCATCTTGCTATTAATGAGCTTGAATAATTGTCATCTTTCTCATCTTTCTCAGTATACACAACTCTGTTTTGAAATTGCTGACTCTAACAGGAAAAAACACTCACATAATAACTGTTCAGAGCCAGTATCTACTTCATTCAGACTAGGCTGTTTTGACTGCTAATTTGCTTTAACTCTACAGCTGCATTTCACTCTCTAAATTTTTACAGTTTCCTTCAATTTTAAAATTTTGGTGGAAAACTAGCATATATCCCAGCAATAGGTACCACTCATGACTGCAAGATGAAGGCCTGTGGCTGGCCTTCTTAGGTAAGCAGACATCTTATCTTTAATGAACCATAGAGCCTCCGTTTGCTTCTGAAATGCAGGGAAGAAGGACCAAAAAGCTTATAGGAACAGCAAGAAAACCAGAGGGCTTAGGAGACTGCTGTTGCCATTATTTATTACTTGCTATAGAGTCATAGAATCACGCAGTCCCAGAATGGTTTGGATTGGAAGCGACCTTAAAGCTCGTCTCATCCACCACCCTGCCATGGACAGGAACACATTCCACCACCTCAGGTTACTCCAAGCCCCGTTCAATAAGGCCTTCAACACTTTCAGGGATGGGGCAGCCACAGCTGCTCTGTGCCAGGTATTTCATTCTGTCTGCACCAGCAGGTAGAAATTCAGCTCCAATGTTGTTCATGTAACTCATAGACACAGTCTGATGAGACTCTTACAGGAGCAGACACATGAGCTACAATGCAGTTTCAATTCTTTTCCTTCTCATTATGCTCTTACAGGTGTATTTTCCATTTCTAAATTAACTATTTGAAGCAACCCACAACAGGTAGAACATCAGCCGATGTTTTTGGGAATGTTTAATATAGGTGAAAAATAATTTAAAATTATATAGCAAATTTTGTACTTTGTATTTTTTTTTGTTTGTTTCTCTACATGACAACATTATACATGCAAGGTTACATGTAAGACATTTTCCGCAGGCTCTTATTTCCTCCTGCACACAGAAGTCTGAGCATAAACTGCCCTAGCAGTGCAGAGCAGCAAGACAACTCAGAAAGAGGTACCATGATGCTGTAGACAAGCAGATGATCCTTCCTGCAGTAGGATTTCACTGTTTGGTTATGCAAATACAGAGAAGAAAATCCCAGAAGGCTCCTGAGCAGGCTGGGGAAGCGCAGGAAGGAGCTCCCAGTTTGTGGGCCACCACTACCACCAAGTGGTTTCCACGTGAAGCTGTTGAGCACACAATTTATTGCTTGTGCTCTCACTGAGCTGTTACTAGAGGGATGTCAGCATTAAAAATTCTTATTTTCTGAAGTTGCAACTAACATTTTTATTCATTATTTGCATTGATATTATCCATATTAAGCAAAATTATGGCCCTGAATCAATACTACACAATTCTGGGTTTTTTAAACTTTGTCTTTTTTATCAACTCTGGTTTTATTTCTATGTCAGGAATTAAATTTTTCTTTAAATACATGATTTAAGAAAAATTACTTAATGTATCAAGATATGCTATGCAAATCACAGACACAACTATTTATAATCAACTAAGATACAACTTTTAAATTTAATTACAAATAAAATTTACATTTTTCGAAGAAACTTAAGAGCAACCAAAATTTTTATGTGGGTTTTTTTTTAATTTAATATTATAAAACATCGGGTTTTTTTAAAGTAGCTCACCCAGTACAGCATCTGTAACTCAAGGTATAGGACACTAATCACAAAACCAACTATAAATAAAGAAAAATTTGTTAAGCAAAAATATGAAGTGAGAACAAAAAGTAACCAGCAAGGTGCACACTAATCACAAACACTTATAACCTGTTTTTTGTGTAGGTCAGGTTGATGGTTTGTTTAACAGCTTTGCATTGACACTCTGTACGCTCTACCAGAAGGTTCCAAGCTTGGCCAGAGGTCTGAAGGAGCTGCTAAGTGGCTCCTTTTCTACTAAAATCGTCATGCTAGTACAAAACATCCTATAGCGCATCTCTACAGGTAAGGGTATTTTTTTGTTGTTGTTTGTTCTTGTTGAAGCTAATTTTCAGTAAATTCAACTGACCCTGGGCATCTCCTGAAAGTCTTTCATTCTAGAAGAGAGAGACATAAGAATGATAAAAAGTAGACCTCATTAAGGACTCAAACCGTTGGGTTTGACTCAGCAGCAGTCATAGCCGTTGTACTGAGCAAAATGAAAAATACCTTTGAAAGTGTATTTTCCTTTCATGGCAGCCAATTTTTTACAGGCCAGAGAAGTACGAAAGTACTATCATCTCTTCCTCTGCACTAGCAGAAACATGGAAAGCATACTCTGGAAGAAGTATTACTCAACATTTGGTTCTGGAGATGAAATCCTGAGTTACACAATGCGACAGTATTAACCAGATAGGTTTCCTGAACCTATCTGATTAATGTGTCTTTTTACCCTCCTCCCTCCAAGCAATCAGTGTAGCTCCCTATCACAATTTGAACACATGCACACAAAAACAAAGAGAAAAAACCCCACCAAAAAACCCCACCAAAAATAAACAAACAAACAAAGCACACACAAACCTTCCCCTCTCAAAATCCAGTGCTACAAATTGAAGGAATCAACTCTGACGCACATGCAGCATATATCCATTACTGAACAAGTTATATTGCTTTAAGAAGTCTATGCATGCTTTGAGAAGAAATCCCTATGCATCCAGCATTGATAATATCTGCTTTCTAACCCCGCAAATTGGTTGGAGAGTTTATCTCCAGGTTTTCAGTGACAGTTTCTGCTAACACAGATGGGAGAAAGCAGCAGTGGCTCAGAAGACCAGAGGAATCGTTGACAATCCAATATGCACCGAACTATTTTTGGGGAGATCTTCTAATTCCCTGGTCTGGTGAGTTTACTACGCCCCTTCTGGGAAAAAGAATACGACATTACTTAAGCTATTTTATTTTAGGGTATTTTGCTTGCACATAAGTTGCATTGATAGAAAGTTCACCGTGTGAGGCTGAGGGGTTTATGTGACTGGTTGTTGGCTGGGGTAAGCTTGCACGATACTACAGGGACACAATCTCAGATTTGGGAAAGGTCACAAAAAGGTTGCAAAAAGTTTTACAAGTGTTAGAAAGTTTTTGAAGTGTTAAAAATGGGAGCTGGGCTGTCTTCACAGTTCCCAGGAGAAGAAATCCAAAAAGCTCCCCTTTGGGTTGTGTTTTAAGGAAGTGGAAAAGGCTGAGGGGGGCCATCCCCTGATGCAAGAACAACTTGTTGAATATTGTGATTTTGGTGGCCAATGTACAAGCTTAACAACCACAAAAAGTGGCTTGTTAATGGTACTGCAAATTTTAATACCATTTTGCAACTGATGCTGTTTTGTAAAAGGAATGGAATGGAGCACCTTATGTTGATTTATTTCTTGATTTTTGGAATAATTTGCAGAAGGAATATATGTGTGTGTTCAGAGATCCGATGGCGTTAACATTAGAAGACAAGGGACAAGGAGCCACTCAAAAGGTGTTGCCTTGCCTGTAGTATAGGAAAACATATTATTCAATACTGACAGACAGAGGACATGGATTCATTAGTGTATGAGGAGCCAAAAGGGGATACGTGGGGCTGAGAGGAGCCTAGAGGAGCTGAGGTGGCAGCAGGAGAATTTTCTCCAGCTGCAGGCAAAGGAGGCATAAATGGTGAAGTTGACAGAGGAGTAGAAGAAAGGATTTTGGTTTTGGAAACCAATGAAGGCTTTAGTCCAATAGAACAGACTTGTAGGGAAGACCTAGAGAAAATTGTGAAGGTATTTGATGATTCAATACCAGCTTTTGCTGGGAATTTGAGTAAGTTTTTGGAAGCAGCATGGAAAATGTGCACTAATCAGAAGTAAAGGATGCGTTAGTATAACAAAGTTCAAAAGGGGTGGCACCACTGGTGGAGGCAGAGATGGAATTGCAGGCAGTTTGACTGAGCTCAGTGTGCTTTTTGTAAAGACAAGGGCCACTGGAAGAGGGAATGTCTGTGGGGAAAGGGACAAACAGGAGCTGCTGAACCCTGGACTCCACCCAGGGCTCTCGATCAGGCAGGAGAGCTCCTGATGTTGGAAGATGTGTGACAGGAATGGGAGGCGTCATCCCCAGCTGAACCTCTGGTTACCTTAACGCTGAGCAGTGACAAAATGGATTTCTTAGTAGATACTGGAGTGGTGCATTCGGTTTTAAATACTCATAAAGGAAAATGTATGTTGTTAGTGCAACAGAGCAAAAGGATAGTTGGCCTTTCTTTCAATCATTAAAATTTAGAATTCATAAACAGTTGTTAGCCTATCAAATTCTTTATATATCTCAATGTCCCATACGATTACTAGGATGAGATATACTGAGTAAATTAAATGCACAAATTACATTTGAAAAAAAAAAAAATCCAAGTTCATATTCCTGAAGAAAAGGCTTTGGAGGCCCACATCATTCTGTTACAGAATCCTGAACTTGAAGTAGAAATACCAGAGGAAGTGGACAATACAGTCACCCCACTGGCATGGGCCATCAGAATTTCAGGATGGGCTTGGAATGCAGAACCGACCATTGAACAGATGTGGTCCAGTCAAGAAGACCTAGAGAATGCTCCTCTGGAAGAAATCGATTGGGAACTCCTGACGGATGGGAGCAGCTTTGTGAAAAATGGAACCCAAAAAACTAAGTACAAGGTAACAGAGGCCAAAGCTGTGATCCCTAATGTGATCACTCAGGGAGCAGAACTGATTTCACTGACAGAGTGTTGGAGCTCTCACAGGATAAGACTGTAGATAGATGCACTGACTGGAGATTTGCTTTTGGAGTGGTCCATGCCCATGGAGCCATTTGGAAAGAGAAAGGCCTGTGAACCTCTAAGGGATCCCCTGTAAAACAAGGACAAATTATACAAGGATTGTTAGAGGGAGTGCAGCTACCTCGAAAGGTGGCAGTAATACATTGTGTATTGTAAAGCTCATCAGTTTGGAGAGACCCTAATAAATACTGGAAATCATCTGGCTGACAAAGCAGCCCAGGAGGCCTCCAGTGGGAGCACCCTGACGGTGTTATGTGAGAAACATTGGCATTTGGACAAAGAGGTTGCTGATTATAAGGCTGCCAATTATCATCATCTGAAGATTAATAAGTGTTAAAATTGTTAGATGCTGAAAAGAGCCCTGAAGAATGGTGGATTATACCCAGCAAACAGATAATAATCCCCCATAATCTTATGAGGAAGATGGCAGAGAAACAACATAAGGTAACTCACTAGGGAATAGAGTCTATGGCAGAAGCATTGAAGCCTCAAGGGACCATATCAAGTGATGCTAAGCATCAATAGAGCTGTGAAGGTGCCAGGAATAAATTCATGGATCTGCTACGGCAGAATGAAGCCATCACTAGCACCAGAACGGACACCAATACTACAGGACCCACATGCCTTAAGCTAACCATTAATTTTGTTGATTGTAGTTTATTGACTGGAATAACAAGGGTTAATGCAGATGGTCTTCAACCCATATTACCTCAATGGGAGTAAGACAGAAACATCTGGGAGTTATTGACAAGAGGAGTGATGGATTCCCCCTCCTTCTGCATAAATGCAGGGGATTCAGTAGCTCCTGAATGTATAGTTCCTGCTTGGTGGGATTTCCAGCTCCTTTAGAAGTACTGAAAAATCCCACCATGTTACAAAACTTTGAAATTGGGCCAGCAGGTAGAAATCTCTGTTCATTGGGAATATCAACAAAAATAAAATAGTTTGTTAAAAATGAGAGTGAGAGGGACCTTCCCAGCAAAGCAATGTGTAACTTCTGTCAGTTGTTTCTCTAAGTGTGAAAATCTAACACAGCTCCAACATCCCTTAAAATGCAGTAGCATGTAACAAATTTCTTATGCCTGGGAGCAGTAAGCTACCTCTGGGATGGCTTTTGCTGTGTGGATGACTGGGCTACTCCTATGTTCTGGCCCATATTTCTGGAGAGCCCTGTGTCATGGGCAGATCAAGTCCCCAACCATTTGACAAAGAGGATTTGGAGCGTGAAAGAGAGAAGCGCTCAGTTTATCAGTTGCCAGAGGACTGTAATTCTCAGCTTACCCTGTGCAGTGAGAGTGAAATGGTTGCTGCTGCCCTTTGTACAGCTGGAGTTGGGGGAGCTGTGAACCATTGCACCACGAGGAGAATCACGTGTGCTTTAGTTAAAGGGATAAATTACACTTCACAAGTCTTAACAGTCCCGAGTAAAGAAATTACACAAATCAGAGAAGCTGCCCTTGAAAACAGAGCAGCAACAGACCACCTGCTGTTGAGACATAATCATGGATGTGACGAATTTAAAGGGATGTGGTGCTTCAATCTTTCCAACAGCTTTCAACTAATAGAAAAGAAAGTACAACTAAAGAAACCAGCCACAAGTGTTGCAGAGAGAAGAACGAGGTGTCTCTTGGCTGGTTTCATGACTCCCCAGTGTAGCATAATTAAAACAACTGTTTGTACTTATTGTGACATTCCTATTCATAATCTTAATCACTTGTTGCCTAATACAATGCTTACGACTGGGTAGACAAGGTCAGGGTAATAACTAGATATGAGACTTTAAAGAAATTATTTTAAAATCTCAAGGGGGTGATTTGTTACTGAACAAGTTATATTTCTTCAAGAAGTTCATGCACGATTTGAGGAGAAACCCCCATGCATCCAGCACTATTAATAAAGTAATGTCAACTTTTTAATCCAGAAAATTGGTTGGAGAGTTTATTTCCTGGTGTTTGTGACATATCTGAGCAGGATTCAAATTCCCTGATGTTGCAAAAGGCAATTACTGCATGCTGCAAAACGTTTAACTTAGCTAGGAAGTTAAGGACAGCAGATGCAGCCACAGACAGCAGGATATAAACCCTATAAAACCTATATTGAAGTATGATTTTCTTTTCCTGCTACAAAAGAAACATAACCAACCTCCCAACGCTGCTATGACTTAAGCATTAACTTCAAATTACTCACCCCTCCTAATGCTCCACCACCATCTGCTCCTGGCATTGATTCCACTGAGCTGGTGCTGGCTATCTGAGGAGAAACAGAATGACACAGAACACTTTCAACATGGACATTCTTCCTAAAATATATTAAACATTGAGAAGAAAACAAAGAAAAACAAGGGAGAAAGAAAAGAAAAAGAGTTTGTTTTCAGCCCCTCAACTCTTTGCTTGTGAGTGCACTTTATTTCGCAAAATCAGATCACAGAATCATAGAATGGTGTAAGTTGAAAGGGACCTTAAAGCTCATCTTGTTCAAGCCCCCTGCCATGAGCAGGGACACCTTCCAATAGACCAGGTGCATGTGTCACATGTGTGCCCAGCAACCCTCAAATATGGGGTTTGCTCTGATATGGATGGCTCTACAGATGGCACTGAACTGCCAACCTGCCTTTGGGTGCAACCTGTGCCTGTCCCCCACATGCTGCAGAAAACCAGTGCCATGGTTTGAAGGACTTTGCTCCATGAGAGCCTGCCAGCCAAACCAGCAAGGGCTCTGTGAAGGCACTGGATTCTGAGAGGAACAAAATCTAGTCCATTCTAACAAGTTTTCCTTCTTTGCAATCTCAGTCTCCAAATAAATGTGAAGTGGCATGTCTATATATTCAGTCATAGAGATGGATACATACTGAATACACATAGATGTTTGTATATCCATATATATACATATGGAATTAATATATTATATTCATATATCTATGTGTATCCCATACATATATATATATTCAATAGTATTCAATACATATAGAGGGCAAATACCAAGCTTTGTACATTAAGTACCAAAACCACAGACTATATTCTGAAAAGAAAGGAAAACCAACTTGTCTGACATTAATTTATAAGGAATTTGCTAGTTTACACGGGGTTCTCAAACTATGAAACTCTTTATGATAAATTCTCCTGTTATTCCCATAGATCATTCTTCTTTGCCAATCAGACAACATCTCTTATTTTGAGTTTATACAGATGGCCAGTGCATTTTGGCACTCTGGTTTCATTTAATTTGAAAGCAAAAAGGTTTAATCTCTGATTAAATGGCCAAATTGAAGAGCTATTAATTCTGATGCCTCACTGGATCTATTTATATTCTAATACAATCAATCAACTCTTTAGAAAAAGTAAAGGAGCAAATGCATGCCCTGGGGCCAGGGCTGTGTCACCCTAGAGCACTTCTTCAGGGATTTCGATTTAATTAAGGGAAGCATCACTACTCAGCTCTAACCAGCTGTTTCTGCCTCTGCAAAAACCCAGCAATCCTAAGGTGTTCACATCATCTGTTCCTTAGTCCTCTGCAAAGGGGGTTCTTTTCACTGGAATCCTAATCAACCCAGGGATTTATTCTGCCTAGTAAAAGGACATCTGTGTGCTCTGACAGGACTTGGAAAAAGAAAAATGTGGAGAGAAATCAGGGTTTGAAGAAGAGATTGAACAAACCCCCAGCAAGTTTAGGTAAAGAGTAAATTTCTCCAGTTGCCTATTCAGATCCCCATGTCTGTTTATTTGGAATAATGGGCTAAAAATTCTTTACTACTCCCTACTCTTACCTGGAAAATATTTCAAAAGGGCTTCTCCCTGTTATGTTTCCATTACCACTCAGAGTGTCTAAGATCTGGTAAGAATACAGTTATTGATATGTTTGTCAGAACCACCCCAGATCCATGGGGACAGAAACAGCAGAGGGAAATAATGATGATTCAGCATCTAACAATCATGATTTAACTAACAGAAGCATTGTCAATCTCAGATCTTAGGGATGCAGTTTTCACAGAGCTCAACTCTCTGCAGCACTTTTCCTTGACAGCCTTCCAAGACTGCACAAACTGTATCCTTCCCCACACCAGGAGCAGTGGTGAAAGAGGTCCTTGGGAACATTTTTAGATGGCTTTTAAAACACCCTTCACATAGCTTGGAAATGCTGCAGGTGAAAATGGAAGAACTAAACCACAAAGTAACCTGAAAGCTTTCTGAAAAGACTACTGCTACCATTACCCTGCGTGGCACTGATTGGCAATGTCACCCTCCTGACACGTGAGAGTTCACTAATTGCTGAAAACCTGCACAGGCATAATCTTATAAGTCAAGTCAAATTTCAGATCGCTGCAACTCCCAGAAAACACAAGTCGTCTGTAGGCAGATTTCAGGCTGACACTAACCCAAAATGCTGCTATGAGCTTATGTGAGTCAGCAGGGAAACACAAGCATGGTCAGAGCTGCATGCACTGGTCATGAACTGCAACCAGTCCTAAGCACTGTAACATAGTAAATGTATGGCCAAGGATGGGAAAAAAACAATTTGACTGTTTTTCTACAGGCTTATTAAAAACAGACGCTAATTTCTACTAGCTGTTACAGATCCAGCCAGGAATCCATGAGTGCCTATCTATTTCTTGACTCATGAGAGCAAAAAAGGGTCACTTTTTCCTCTAACGTTTCTGTCCAGTATTCCATAGATGATATGTATGGTGAATGCTATGCACCACAGTGTATTGCAGTTAAGAATGTTCTCAATATTTGTCCAGTTTTTCTTACAGAAATACCTCAGCTCATTTTAACTGACAGCAATTTCTGTCACATTTAGCTGTGACACCAGTTTGCAAAGCTGATTATCTAGAGAAGCTAATCTCCTAAAAATGCAGGTTAGTATTCTGGTATTAAAGAAGTTACAGTACAGACTGCATTAATATCACAGCCAGGGATAAACCATATGCCTGATCCACTTGACTTTTATGAAGAGTAGGGTATAAATATGTGGCTACATCATGAACACAGAAGCAAATTGAATTAACAAAGCAAGATAATAACAATAAAGTTGACCAGATGCTGTGTCTTAATTACACAGAAAGAAGTGTGCTTATTAGTTTGTTTATTAGCAAAAGATTTTTTTCAATCAAAGCATCCTGACTCTGAATGCAGCCGTGAGTTAACTGAAAAATATAGGTATGAACTGATTATTTTCTATTTTTTTCCCAAGTATTTTTAGCTGATGAATAGTTCAGGATAAGTAAACCATGCCACATCCTGAAAATGGCTCATTGCTGGCTGCTATCAGTAGCAGGATTCTAGAATCTATGGAGTTTTGAGAAGATCTTCACTGCCAGCCTGATTATCCTGGGATGAAAGGCATATCCAATGTCTCTCCTGGGAAATCAGGCAGATAAAAAATTCAGATTATTGAATCACTGAATCAGTCTTGAATCTCCAAGGAGAGATGTCAGTTTGGGAGGCAGAGGAAGGAGAAGATAAAAATCTCCCAAAGTTCAATCTCTGCAGATGGACTTTCTCTCCCTCTGCTCCAAGATCTACCATGTTGGAAGTCACAAAGTCACAGGCGGCACTGCATGATATTCCTAAATATTTTGCTCTCCCAGGCCCTATTCCTCTTTAGCTTGTAACAAATGCCTGTGGCTAAGGTTATCACTATCATTTTCAAGTTGAATGGAGAGATATTGTCCTGATGCGAATACTTTTAAAACAAAATTCCTAGCAAACGCAACACAGAGTGATACCTTATGGCTGTTGAGAAACAATAAACTTTCAAGACTATTTTGCATATTTAGTGGAAGAGCATTTTTTCTGAAATATATTTATTATGTATAAAGCAGTATTTTGAGATCCTTTTAAAATGCATCATTTTCCTTCCAAGTCTTTAAAATATTTTAAATAAAATAACATCAAAGAAATAATCCCAAAATGCATCTCTGATGAGAGGGGGGAAAGTAATGAACAAAATCTCCCAAGCACACAAACAACATTCCAGACAGCTAAGAACTCATAACATTGAGGAATTACACCTGTTCTGCTAAAAAAAGCCACCAGCCTGGAAAACACGGCCAATGGGTCTCTGGCATTGAATTGCCCTGGGTAATTTATTCCATATGTGCACAGCTGAGTAACTGTGACTGATACAACATTTGGGAGTCAGAGAAATGGAGCTGACTGCCCTGTAACATCATATAAAAATCCAGAACAATACTCCACTATTTTAAAATTAGCTGTGCAAGTCTTAAACGTGGTAAAACTCTTCTGGCAAAGGAGAATGAAGCACTGGTACTTACTGAGGAATCAGGAAGATGCTCCTCCTCTTGTGAAAAAGAGCTGTTGAAAGCTCTGAATGTCTCACTATTCTGTTTGTGCTTTTCTATTGTGGCTTGAATGACCTGAGACAAAAATATCAGCAGTGATGAGAAGCATCACAAAAAAAATTCTCTCATAGGAAGACGGGTAGGATTATCATTTGGTGAAAAACTCTTACACTTGCATAAATGAAAGGGAAACTTCAAATCCTTAAGTGGTGGTGTTAACCCATTATTGTTTAAGTTAAAAACTAAGACTGCCATCAGATAATGTCTCTACAAGTCAAACTGGATGAATATACAAGGTCTGATGCCTCAGTTTCTCCCCATACTGGGCTTCAGGAATGCAGGAAAAGGGAACCCAGTTGGAGCCCCCAGACACTTTCTGCGGCCAGCTGGTCAGCACTGGGACCCTGACTGGGCTCTGCACTTCTCCATGAGCAGTTCCACCAGAGTAGCCCACCCAGCTTCCCTGCAGAGCCACATTAACTCAGAATCCCAAAAAGATAATTTTAAATGCTGCCTGCAGGATGATTGCCCCCCTTATCATTGGTGTTTGTACTAACATGAATCCATTCCCTCTTTTCCTCTTCTGTCCTGTTAAAACAAAAGAAAAATAGAGAAAATATCATCATTCTACTTACAATATTTTCAGTAAATTCAATTCACAGCTTCACAGCTTTATATCCATTAGATTTTTAGCTTTGCTATCCACTATTTTATAAATATTATTAATAATTATTGACAGTGTCAAAAATACTTAAATCGTTGACACAGTGGACCCTACAAGCACTACTATAACCACTGGAAGCATTCAATAAAGGCAATCAACATAGCCCTGCAACACACTTTGACTTAGGACCAACATTCTCTTGCATATCTAAGTTACCCACCTCTGCTGCGCATCTTGTGATTTAAAGCTCTGTCCCACTAGCACAGTCCCTCAATCAATTACTCCATATATATTCACAAACCTTCAAAGACAGAACAAGTACCATACCTGGCTTGTAGTTCCAATGATCTCTTTTTTCCTGTTATGGAAAATGTATGAGCCACATTTTGTTTGGCAATTTCTTGGACCTGTAAAATACACATCAGCTTTTTACTCATCAACCTTGTCTTTTCAACATCTTTAATGACTTACAAATACAGTCATCCTACGAAATGCTTAATTGAAAGGATCATTTGGAATAAAGTATAGAAGCAGAAAAAATAAGAGACTATTTCCATAATTACCTGTCTTCCTACAAAACTTGTGGAATCTGTATCACCAACCAGACTCCTGCAGTTGTAGGGGAAGAAGGTGCCTCCTGTGCCAGCGAGGGGACAAGGGAAGGCTCTCAATCCAAACATGTACACAGTCAACATTATTTTGCTCCCCTTTGAACGATTCTTATAAAAATTTTAAAAACTCAACCAACCAAAAAGAACCAAAAAGAGATACAATCATAGAATCATTAAGGTTGGGAAAGACCTTTATATTATCAAGTCCAACCGTCGAAACAGCACCATCACATTCACCACAAAACCACATTCTCAAGTGTCACATCCACATGTTTTTTGAACACTTCCAGAGATGGTGACATCACCACTTCCCTGGGCAGCTTATGCCAGGGCTGGACAACCATTTCAGTGAAGAAATATTCCTTAATATCCAACCTAAACCTCCCTTGGTGCAACTTGAGGCCACTTCCTCTCATCCTGTCACCTGTGAGAAGAGGTTAACCCTCACTTGGCTACACCCACCTTTCAGGCAGTTGTAGAGAGCGAGAAGGCCTCGCTCCTTATCTCCAGACAGAATACCCCCAGCTCCCTCATCAGACTTGTGCTCCAGACCCTTCCCCAACTCTGTTGTGCTTCTCTGGACACTCCAGCACCTTAAGGTCTTTCTCGTAGTGGAAAAGCTGCATTGATCCAAAGTGATCCAAAGCTGGATTTTAGAATTTTATTATATTTTTATGTTCATATGTTATGTGTTTGGATTCAGCAGGGATCTGAAGCTATCAAGTGGAGAAGCATTTAAAAAGGGGAAAAGAAGAGATGCAAACCTGCAGTCCTGCAATGTCCATCTTCTCTCGGACACTGAACTTCTGGCCAATCAGCCTCAGTTTTGGCACACAGTACAGCACCATGCTGTTAAACTGCAACGAGGCAAGAGTTTAACTCAGGAGGTTCCATGCTGGGCACAGCGTGCATTGTGAAAGTTTAGGGCTCTGGTGTGTTTTACTCTAAGATATAGTTCTCAAGAAGAGATTTAAGGTGAAAGTGAGGCTGACAGATCATTACTGAAAGAAGTGGGCAGACAGAAACATGTCAGGCCAGTCACTGTTCCCTTCTGCCCCTCCCTCTGAATTTGACTGCCTTGAAAGCACAAGAGCTCTTCTCAGTGCCAGCAAGAGCTGGTCATCTCCTGCAGCAATGTGGTATGGCTGGTAAACACCTCCTGTGGCACTCTGCAAAAACCCAGCCTCTGAGGAGGGAGATGGGAAAGACCCCTTTGGGCCTGACAAGGCATCAGCAAAGGCACAGCATGGAAGGAAGAAGGAAATCATTGAGAAAAAAGCTTCAAGAGAAAACTGTTGCTCAGAAGGAGTAGCTGGGCTCAGCTGGTGAATGCTTTTTGTCTTTGAGCTTAGGAAGATGGAAAAGTACCACAGAATCACAGATTCAAAGAATGGTTTAGGTTGGAAGTGACCTTAAAGCCTATCTCGTTCCACCCCCTGCCATGGGAAGGGACCCCTTTCAATTAGACCAGTTTGCTCTAAGGCTCTGAGCACATCCCTGAGAATAAAAGAGCAACTAAAACACTCACCAGGAATAAATACCTATCCTGTGCTGTGCCATTCTTTGCTGAAAGTTTCTGAATGTGTCCTTCTTTAATGAGCTCATTGGCTGGGTTAACAATATCCTCTTCACCACCCAGGCGCTCATAGACTTCCAAAAGCTTGTGCATCTTTTCCTGCAGGTATAAAACCCCAACAATTTAAATTAAAAAAAAAGAAAATTCCATGTGGTCTATTGTGCACAGTATAATTTCTGTGGTAAATGTATATAAGTTGAAATAAAACAGTCTTTCCCTTTTGCTATAGCTTTGCATTTATATTAAAACCTGTTGCATATTCTTCAGGACTATTCCCTACTCTGGATTAGTCATACTGGATCAGTTATACTCAGATTGTACAATTTAATGACATTTTGCGATCAATTTATTTGATATTTTTAGACTATTACTATTCAACAATAAATATGTATCATAGAATCATAAAGGTTGAAGTAGATCTCTAAGATCATCAAGTCCAAATACTAATCCTTTGGAACTTTAGAAGCAATGTCCAATAAAATCAATGGTCAAGTTGGAAACCAGTGCGTTACCAATAATTTCCAAGTTTTAATTTATTAAGCCAGTTTCCATCCCATTTCTCAGACTAAGATTTCTGCCACAATGTGATAATTTTTCAACTTCTGAGAAGTGTCACCTCTTGTGTTTGTTGCTGATACAGTTGGAGGTAGGTCTCCATCAGGAAGCATGGTCACATTTCACAGCTCTAAGCTAAGTCCAAAACCTCAGCTGTCTGGGGAATGCTGCAGTCCTATGCAGGGGCCTCCACAGCCAAAAGTACCTCTGAAACAGGCCAGCCAAAATGCTTAAAATATACTTTTAAAGTCATACAGGCATCCTTACATCTTGGTCAAAATTCTTTATAAAGGGATTACTATTTCCTTTTCAGCAAACCTCTGTTTCTACTTTACATTAAGTCATCTAAATCTTGAAGTCCCTCTACAGAGTATTCAAATGGATAAAGGTGACTCATTGATCCACTTGCAGCTGCCTTACTAAGCAGTGCAGAAGTTTTAGCAAGTCAAAATAAGAAAGGTATGTACATCTTGCTCCTGAATTACAGCCTTTGGAAAGGTATTGCTTTCCAACCCCAGGCTGGACAGATGTGCTCCAAATGGCACTGTCAGCAAATGGTCAGGAAGTGAGGACCAAGATCAATCCAGTTACACCCACATATATGCCAAAACACATATCTAAATCATGTGTCTACCTACCTATAGATTAAGCTGGAATTCCAGGTCTTTACACACTTTGTTTGCCTCCATTTGACTTGAGAATTCGCACAATAAATATACATCATACAAGTTCCTGTTCTAATCAATTCTTCTGCCCAACAATTAAAGAAATGAACAGCAGAAAAAAAACCACCAAAAAAGAAATAAAAACCTCAACCCATTAAAATGAACATACTGCAAACAAAATGGAAGGTGGGGGCTGTAGACTAAAACAAGCAAGTAAACCATCTAAGGCACAAAAGGCAGCAGACTTTTTCCACCAAATGGGATGATGAGAAAGAGATTCCACTTATTTACAAACAAACAAACAAACAAACAACACTGACCTTATCAAATGATATATTTTATAAAGGAGAAACTAGAACACTACAAATAGATCCAACCCGAGGAATATTTGCACTTTTAGGAAAAGTCAGCTTTGGAAGCATGATTTATTTCTTCTACTGCACCACAACAGGAGTAAGCAGCCAACAATTAATTCAACTCTCCACTAACTTTTGGAGATTTTGCTACAGCACTCACTTTCCTTTCAGTTTGGCTTGGACCTCATGCAGCAAAATTATTATAGCAGCCTTTTCCAATAGGTTCTTGTGTACTAACAGAAAAAGCAACCGACACAGAAACCAACGAGCCAGTTGTTTCATATTCCTGATATCTGCAGAGATACTGTACACAGCCCCTAGGAAAAGAGTTGCTAGAGGCCCCAAACCAGAAAAATTTCCACCAAAATATATTCTTATCAACAGAACACTCCAGACTCAAATAGAAACAGATGGTTTCCTAACTGTGTTTTCAGACATACTGAAAATACACAGACATCGCTGGCTACTTCCCCATTGCAGCCACAGGAAACGTGGTCTCATAGTGTCCTCGCTGGCTGGGGGAGGAAGTAATGGTACAATAGGGAAGGGAATATAAACCTTGCACCCCCAAATGGTCAGTGGGTGCTAAGCCAGATACACAGCATTTCAGGTCTGTTAGGTACAAAATGTCCTGAGGCACATGGGTGTACCAAAGCGCTAACATCTGCAGCTATAAAGCCCATTTACTTTAATGGTAATTCACTAGCTCTTCTATATGTAAAATATGTGCTAATGTCCAAAATCTCCACCGTCTGACTGCCCAGCTTTTGAAGCACAGCCTTCCAAAGCTACTGATGCATGCAAAATGCACACTCTGTGAACTTAAGATGAGCCAAAATCAAATCAAAGCAACCTTCATTCTGTTGAAGACCTGTAGGACTAAAAAACCAGTGTGAAAATCTGGACAAGGACACCTCATGAATGGACCTGACTGGAATACTTTCAACACTTGTCAAGGAAAAGCAAATAATGAGTTTTATGAAGACTTCCTTTTTCAACTCCTTGGGTCCTTAAGAATGAGGAAAGTGGAATTTAAGCCCAACAACCCACAGAAACCACATTTACAATAAAAAGAACTCAGACATCCAACACATTTAGAGCCTGACAGTAAGATATTCCTCCCCAGTCTACCATACTAAGCCTGCTGCAATGGGAGGCCCTCAGTTTAGCCAAGTGTTTCAGTCAGATCACAATTCCATTCTGGAATTGTTACTCACCATCTTCCGGATGGCGGCATTGGAATGGTTTGCTGCTGTTGATATCAGCTCCAGTGACTCTGCAATAAAAGTACCAACAGTTATGCATTCTCTAGATTATATCTTTTAATAGCACCTT